>JANIJG010020598.1:6200-17973 GCA_024611175.1 Megaceryle torquata
GGAGGGGGGAGTGGGGGGGGGGGGGTTGGGCCTGTCCCTCTGGTCCCGGCCCTCGCTGTCTGGGCGGGGGCCGCGCTGGAAGGACAGCGGACCGTGCCCGGGAAACCCTCCCTGGGCTGTCAGCCTGGGTGTCAAATACCAGCAAGCTTTAAAAGGCAGGGAGCGAAGTGCCCGCCCGGCTTTCCCCTCTTTCGAGAGCTGTGCTCGGTCCCGTCGGCAGCAGGGTGGCAGCCGTCCTGCTGCGGGCCCCAAGCACAGGGCAGCGCTCCTCATTTCCCACAGCACGCGTGTGGCACCACTCCAGTGGAGCCCCTGTCAGCTTGCTGTGGCAGAGCAAAGCGGAGCTCGGGCTAATGAGGCCTCCTCGAATGAAAGGACAGAATTGGGCCAGCCATTTAGGCTGCAGTTGTTGTGACAGCAGTAAACTTTGAAGCACCATCTCCTTTCTTCTGGCAGTTACCTTTGTGCACTTACCTTTGATTTTATTTTTTTTAAGGGCTCTGAATATCTTGGGTGCCAGAGGAGGCAGCTCTAAAAATAACTTTAGAGGTTGGTTATTTCTAAAGTCATTATTTCTGCTTCTCTCAGGCTTCTTTCCCTTCTGCAGCTCATGTCGTCTTCTAGTGCTGCAAGGCCAGGTGCCTACAGAGAATAATGTTTTCTAGTTCCTGCTCTGTTAGCCAGCAAGTGTTGGGTATGGGTGACAGAATGTGCTCCGACAGCGGGGGTTGTGATTACAGTTCTGGGTGAATGAGTTCACCTACCAGGAACACTGAGGCCAGAATGAACTAAAGCCTTTTTGAAGGGTAGGTCTGTAGCTTGTGAAAACCAGAGCCGCTCAGGTGCTGTCCCGCAGAAGGAAGCGTGCAGGAGTGTGTGCATCTGTAGTTTGAACCAGCTGTATTCCCAGTGGCTCAAGGAAGTCCCATTGTCCCGTTTCTCAGAAGGGTGCCCCGGGACAGCTTGTTTTCACTGGCCACGTCAATGCTGGCAGGAGCCCTGGTCACTGTTAATGCCTTAACTCAAGTCCTGCTGTTGCATGGGAAGTAAGTTGACCGTACTGAAGTAGGAGCTCATAAGAGTGTTGTGTACAAAGACTCTCACGTGGATGGATGATGACTGAGAACTGCTTCTGCTGCGGTTCTTGAGGGTACCTGTTAAATTTTTTTATGCTAATTCTTACGGTGTGATGCTTTTCAGCATCACTTTTTTTTTAAGCTAGCTCAGCTTTAGCCAGCTGTGCCCCCCAACACAAACCAGCTCCTAACCTGGTTACTGCTCGGCCTCTGGCTGCTAGGAGCTTCCCAGTACTAGGGACCTGGTCCCCTTGCTCAGAGTAGCCTGCCTCTTTCCCACCAAACTGCAGGAGAGGAACAGAAGAGGTCTGCTCGCCACAGCTCTGGGAAGTACCGTTACCCTTGAAGGTTTAGTCACGAGCATGCTCAGCATTCGAGCCTCTGTGTTGGGCGCTGGTCTCCTCGCTCCAGGCAGCCTGATTTCATGCTGTGGCTTACATCTTCAAGTTTGCTTTCTTAGAAAGTACATCCTCAGCTTTTGGACTGCTGGAAGTTTTTGGACTGCTGCAGCTTTTAGGTTTGCATGAGTAAAGAAAAGTGCTGTGAATATACTGGATGTAGCTAGGATCTGCTGGGCTGAATCTGGAGACAAACCTGAGGTGCCCAAGGTGTAAAAGCCTGTTTGTGTTACACTCTGATTAGCTGCTCTGCCCTGGGGACTTCCTACAAGGTTTGCCTTGCTCCTGGCCACTCTGGAGCCATACAGCTGTTATCTCTGGGGCTGCAGCAAGTCCTTCCTGGTGAGCAGTGTAGGGTGGAGATCAGCCAGGGAGTCAGACTTGGCCTAATGTGCCTCCAGCAGCAGCATAACAATTTCACTTGCTCTAGCAGAGATTGCTCCTGTATGTCTCTTACTGATTTGGAGGTTGAAAACAGCACGGTGTAGATACCTGAGGAGTCTGGATCTTGTTTGTGTGATCATTTACTTCAATCCCCAAGTGTCCGTCATCTCTGGAGGTGGATTCCCAGCTGGCACAAGTCACTATGGCTCAGTGGCCTTGTGTTGGTTATCTCTGCATGTTCCCCCCACACATGTGGTGCAAGCTAATGGTAGCAAGTCAGAGGCACTCGGGAGGCTTTGTTTGAGCATGATGGGCTGAGAAGCCTCCTAAGCATGTGGGTAGGCTACAGTGGAAAGGGGAACTTGACATAAGGGCAGAGGAAAAATGATTTTTCTTATCCAGGGTGTGTGTAGTGTTCTTTAGAGCTTGGAAAGAAGATAATGATATCATGAGTTTTCCAGGCAAGAAGGGGCTTTTTTTATATATATTTAGCCATGGTTGGGGCGTTTTAGGTTCTCCTGGCAAACTAAAAGCAAGGTTTTTATTGTCGGAACAATGTACTTTCTATAACAGCTTCTCTTATTTCTGTCAATTACTATGATTCCAACCACAAAAGAGCTTTCTTGTTCTAATTGGCCTCCTCCTGTTCAGTTTGTTGTGTTGCTGTGTCACCATGGAGACAGTTGTGATGTCACAAGCTGTGGCATCACCAAAGAGTGGCCGGGAGGCAGTTGTTAATAATCCCCCACACTTTGTCCACCCCAGTAATCCACAGCTGGGAGGAGAAGGCAAAACAGCTCACTAGGGTTCGGGTAAGATCCAGAGCTTTCAAATGAGCCCGGATGACAGCTGCAATTTTAAAGCTGTTGCTTCGGTAGTGATGGCAGAAGAGGTGTAATACAACCACTTTCTCAAAACTCTTCACTGCCGTGCCTGCTGTTGAGCTCACTTACTTTAAATAAATAAATGGCAGGAAGCCCAACGTCTCCAGCTATTGCTGTGCTGCTTCACTCAAGCCCTGTTCAGAAATATTCGTGGCACTGAAAATGCAGGTACCCACTGGGCTGCCTTCCAGTCGCGCTGTGACGGGCTCGGTGCTTCGGGCGGCTGGCTCGCAGGTGTTCCAGGCTTGCCTAGCTAGTTCTGACAGCAGAAAACCTGATGTAGCACCAGCGTGGCCATTTCAGATGTTTTTTGGGGTCTCTTGACTTCCCATCATTTCTGAGACAGCTGTCTCCTGGGTGGGAATACTTAAGAACATAATGGAGTAGCTGGGAGCTATGGGATGAGATCATGGAAGCCAACAAGGTTTGACTTGTATGACCTCATGAATGAGCTCAGTGGAGATGGTAACGTAGCAGAGAACTGGGCTTGTTCCATGGCTTAATTCTGCTCTTTGCCAACACGCTGGGAATTTTCTTCTTGAAATGCCATGACTTGTTACCACAAAGCCTGTGAGGATCTGTTCTGCTCTCTGCAGTCTCTTCCATGCGTTTGTCCTCAGCTTGATCCATTTTCTTGTAAGGGGTCTGGCGGAGAGCTTGGCACAGTGCACTCAGTCCCATGTTTTGAGCTGTAACAGCCTGCTCAAGTATTATTGAGCTCCTGATTAATGTGAGTCAGGATAGTCTTCAGTGCCTGACCTGGCAAGCAGGTAGCTATTGCTTTCCAATGCTGTCATTTTTGACAAAGCTGTCATAGCTATCACAGCAGTGTGTTACCTGTCACTTTTCTGTTAGTATCTGTCTGCTATGAGATTTTCCCTGTGAGGTGGGGAGACTGGGGTGCTCTCATAGTGCTGGGTGCTGGCCCCTGCTGCTCAGCAGGGACCCTGTGCACTGCACCCGCACAGTTTGGCTTGTGCTGCTCTCAATTGTAACCTACCAGGGCCAGCTCTTGCTTGGCAAGCACAGCAGTACATCATCTTCCTTCTGCTTTGCTTGTTTTAAGAAGCCTTGTGTTCAGACAAAAGGGATAAAATGTCACTTAATGTGGAAGCTGAAACAACTTGACTTGTTCAGGGTGAAAGAAATTTGTCTCTTTTCCTGAAAGGCTCAAAACTGTTTTCCAGCAGTTTTGCTGACCGACTTTTCTTTTTCTAATTTATCCTCTGAATTGCTGGGGTTTAAGATGAAAGGCTGGAACAGTTCATAGCATGAAGAGAAAGTGTTTTTCACCATGTCTATTCCTTGGAACCCTTGGTTAGTGTCCTGTTCAGGGGGAAAATGTGACTGAAAGGCAAATTGCATTTGAATAATGCTAATTTGTAGTTCTGTTGATCTTAAAATAACTAGCTGTCTGGCCAAAGATGAGAGAACTTGCTTTTTAACCCATATTGGTTAAAAACTGTAGAGTGTAGGAAATGTTTCAGTTCTTTCTTGACACTGGTCACATCTCTCCTGACTGTTGCACAGGCTGTGGAGCAACCTACACCCAGCCTACTTGTCTCGAAGACTTCTAGCTCTGCAGTTTCTTTAGGGGCAGAAATGAATGTGTAAAGGTTTGAGATTGAAATCTAGGACTACAGTTTGCAGAAGGATGTCACTCAGGACAAGAGTTAAAAGCTCACCTACAAATTCTGCATAGTTTGTAAGTTTAGCTCTATTTGTAGCATGCTTTCAATTTTCAGTGTGTGTAGAAAACTGCCTCATCTGTGGGAAAGGTAAGATGAAGCTTTCCTTAATACAGCAAAACAGCTAATTCCCATTTGGTGATTTCCATTCAAGGCTATGAATAGATTGCTTCCTAGGAGGAAGCTTGTCCTTCTGCCCTTACTTCTCCCAACACAGTTAACCCCAACATATTTCTTCATTATATGAGCCTGCTGCTCTGAAATGGCTCGTTCTTTTGGATTAGAACTCTGCATGGAGTTCCTTATTCCCCAGATTTGTTTGTGCCCAAGGGGGTTAACTGGGGATAATTTTCTGGATGAGTCCATGATCTGATACTCTTAGCTGCTCTGTTCTTAGGCCAGTGATGACTTTTGGCAGACCTGAATGCAGAGAGTACATCAGATAACCTGACCACTGTACGCTCTCCGCTGCTAGGTTCTGAATAATCCCTTCTGGACAGTGAGTTTGTTAGAAGATGCTGTGTAGGCTGCTACCCTGCTTCTGTCTTTCCAAAATACAAAGAACCTGACTGAATTAACGGTCCTTTGTAGGGATGCCTGGAAGCTCTTCTCCTTTCACTGTGCTTCTGGCAGGTAGCTCTTGCTGGTGAGGAATGGGGTCATCTGGCTCTGTAATGGGCAGCTCTCATGAGTGACAAATCTCTTGGTGTTGCTTTCTGCTTGGTTCTTCCAGGGCTGCTGCTACAAAGCTGAAAGAAAACTAGGTCATTGTTGTGCTGCTTTGGGGAGCAAGCCAACAGGAGGAGAAGCAGAGACCCCCACCTCTGTCACAGCTCTGGAAATGCCAGGGTGACCGGTTTCCTTGCTCCTGGTCTGCAGCCTCTTGCCTCCTTCCACCTGCAGCCTCTTGCCTCCTTCCACTGGTGGAGCTGCACTGGCCACCTTGAGCTTTAACCTTGTCTGATACCCGCTTTCCCTCTGTACTTGCAGGTTCTTGAATCCCCCAGCCTGGGTTGGCCGGCGTCTGTAACGATGCCCTCGCAGAAGGGAAAACTGACCCACTAGCCAAGGCAGGCTGAGTACTTGAGGATGGGAACAGAAACAAAAGCTAATATCCTGCCAGCTCTTCTACTAAGTTCTCAAATGTACATGGGCACGTACCCTTGAAAATCTACCTCTCTACAAGATGGTCACTTGCAGGGTGGCAAGCAGGATCCAAACCTAAAAGGGAAGAGTAAGCAGGCACTGACAGCTTTTGCAGAATAACTCTGCAAAATATATCTGAGAGACTCAGGGAGACAGCATTCCAGCCTGAAAGATAAGGTCCTGAAAACTGCTGCGAGTTTGTCTGGGCATCTTTCCAGTGCCAAAGTTTCAGGCCTTCTTTCAGCAGCAGTCGGGTAAGGGTTGTGACACCAAGTGCTTGTTCAGACAGTAAGGCAACAGATTGCATGCTGTGTGTCACGGCCTGCAGATGAAAATCAGGAGGTCTTGCGTGATTTCTGATAAAGACTTGGAAACTAGATCTGCCAGATCCTGTAGCAGCAATGGGCATGTTATCCTGGTTCACAGGTAAACAGAGCTCCTGCAAACATCACCCAGAGACGGGGGTTACCACAATACATGTTTGTGCTCAAGGCAAACTGTTACAGAGAAAAGCAGGTGATGCAGAGCTGGCAGGTGCTCTTAAGGAGGTGACTAAAAGTGAAGCTACTTAAAAGTTTCTGGAAGCCTCAGGTTCCCATCTAGCTAAGCTGCCATGCCTCAGAATGAGAGGGGGCTTTTTTCTTGGGGTCTCTCCTCTTAGTAACTGCTGCTCAGTGAGTGGAGTCCTTCCCTTTGTTTTAAAGTAAAATGCATTTGGTTTGTCTTACCCGTTCTTTTCTAGCTCCTCAGCAGAAGGAAAATAGCTCAGTGAACCAAGGTCTGCACCTGCCTGGGCTCTTTACACTCACACTGAGCGCTGCTTAGCGATGTGGTGTCATGTGCAGGGCAAAGTGGACAAAGCTGGCACTTGTCTGCATTTAGCCTTAAAGATCTCCTTGTCTAGCCAGCAGTGGTGACACACTTGGAGGATGTGAATCACTTCTGTGTCAGTGGCGTTTGCATATTTTAGGCAGACTTGCTGTGCTTTGTGCAACACTAAGAAATGTTAAAGATAGAAGGGAAGCATAGCTGGGTAATGCTGTCAGATGCATCTCTTGATCTGAACTCCTCATGCTTAAAGCTGAACTGTCAGTTTAACTTCAGCAGCCTTAAAACTGGCTGGTGCTTAGTCCTGTTTGCAGGCAGCTTGTGCAAAGCTAGTAAGTTTGAAAACCTGCACAGCTGGCCACAGGCAATGTAACCTCCTCCAGTAAGGGACCCCAGAAGCCACAACTTGTGTTTAAGCCCTTGCCCAGGTTTTCCAAGTCCTCAGAGGTTTTCATGGAGAGCGAATGTAAGCAGGAGGGAGCTGGTCTGTGCTGGTTCAGGAAATACTGTGCGTGCTGTGCTGGCACATGGGCAGGCCTGTGGCCGTGGATTCTGTCCGCTCTCCATTCAGTTGGCTTCAAGTTACTAACAACCTTTCTTATTTGAAGGGGCAGTGGGTGCTGTTCAGTTGGCCTCTTGCACTGAGGTTCCCTGAGCCTGTTCATCCATACCACAGCTGGTTCATGCCAAACTCAGCACTGCTTTTGATCGAGCATGGCTGCTTATGGCTGCCTTGACCTGGAGTTTGTCTTGCGTTAACGCATCAACGTCCAGTGAACGGGGAGGGGGGAGGCTGCAGGGAGGCACTGACTGCAGTTCTCAGCTCTGTGGGTTGATCCTTTGGTCGCTGTTTCTGCATCTCTGAGTGGTGAAGATCAGAGACAGGGTTTTCAAGTAGCTGCCATCCTATGTGTAGGAAGGAAATAGCCCAGCAGTGTCTGTCAAGGGGGACTGTACATGTTCTGCAGTAGAACTTGTGTGTATGCGAGCTCTGGTCTCTGCAGTTTCTGCATGTTCCAGTTACCTAAAAACTAGAGTTCCTTTTATTCCTAAAACTCACCCAATAAGAAGAACATTTCTTAGCTGGCTTTATGGTAAAGTCTCATTGATGAAACAAGCAAGTGAATTTCCTTAATAAGTAGTCTTTGATTGAGAGGTCTAATTAGTATTGATAAATACTTCCAGAAAGCAGGATGCTTAACACATCTGAACTGGCACTGGGTACTCTGCTGGGTACCAGCATATGAAAAACCGGGCCACTGTTCTCAAAGATACTGGAAATTACAAACTTTAAGTGCTGTGATTCCAGCTCTGCACGTTGCTTAGCAGTGTTGAGGTTGTGGATGTATTTCTTGTCTTGGAGAGACAGCAAGGGGTTGTTGCTCACCTTGGTAGGCTGCGCAGAGTCGTCTGCAGCGCTCGCTACCAGTAAATGGAACAGGGATGGGAAGGGGGCAGCTGGGTTGCCTTAATGTAAGGAAACTTAGGTTTAATTGTGGGTTTGGGTTTTAGAAATGTGATCTCCCTCCAGAGCTTTGGGCTGTGCCTTCTGTTTCGCTCTTGCGTTCTGTTTGTCTTGTTCCCTGGAACCTGCAGGGAGCCAACAGGTCAACCTCCCTCTCAACATGGACATCACAGGATGGAGTCCAACTTAACTGCCTACCACAACCAGACTGATCTCTAAGACTTCAGAAGCAATTATTCCATGCCACTGCTCTTAGAGACATCCCTAGTACAAACTAATGACTATTCCGATATTAGGTGGCACAGAGGATATGCCTTGTATACAGGAGATCTCAAGGAAGTGTCAAATAACTGGAACGTTCATGTTTTGAAGCTTCTTGCATCTAATGTGCAAGAACCAAAGCCAAAGGCAGATGTTTGTTCTGGCAAGGGCTGTTGAATTAAACCGTAAAGGAGTTCTTTCCTTAAAGGAGATTCCTGAGAGCATTCTTTAATAAGATCCTGGACTTGGGAACTGCAAGATCATTTGCACAGCAGAACCCATCTCTAGCTGTAAGTGCTGTCGTGCTTTTCTGTGCTTAGAGTGCTGCATGTAGGAATGAGGAGGCTGGTCACGCAAAGACAGACCATCCTAGAATGTAACTTCCTGATGAAAAAAGTAGCAGTCTGGTAACCTAAGGCTTCCAGGGATTGTGTGAATTCCTGCTGGGTTAAATTTTGCCTTAAATCATGCTCAAATTTCAAGATCACTGTGGAAGTGAGCAAAGAGAAAGATCAAGCTGAAATCCTTATGACAAAAAAAAATGGAAGGGTTGATTTAGTGTGAACAGTCGTAGTCATCTTCCCCATGCATTCTTCACTACTTCCTGAAACTGGGAGTGTGCACAGGCATCTAAATTGGGTGTAGTGATGCTTTTGTGCAATATTTCAGTGATCTCCAGAGGTGCCTTCCAACCCATACCAGTCTATGATTTACCAGCTCAAATGACTTTAGGCATTTCCTTCTGCACTGCCACAGCATGTGAACCCTTGCACTTAATTCTGAACAGGGACCACTTCTAAAACTGTCTCTCCAACTGAATAGTCCTGGGGGAGAAGCTGTGCTGGTCTGAGGCGCCTGTCCTGTCAGGCAGTGGTTCTGAGCTCAGGGCTGGGGCCGCTCCTGTTTAACATCTTCATCAATGATTTGGGTAAGGGGGTGGAGTGCACCCTTAGTGAGTTTGCAGATGACACCAAGCTGGGTAGAAGCGTTGGTCTGCTTGAGGGCAGGGAAGCTCTGCAGAGGGTTCTAGATAGGCTGGGTCGCTGGGCCAAGGCCAGGTCCATGAGTTTCAATAAGGCCAAATGCCAGGTCCTGCACTTCAGCCACAACAACCCCCAGCAGTGCTCCAGGCTTGGGGAGGAGTGGCTGGAGGGCTGCCAGGCAGAGAAGGACCTGGGGGTGCTGGTAGACAGCCTGCTGGACATGAGCCAGGAGTGTGCCCAGGTGGCCAAGAAGGCCAACAGGATCCTGGCCTGGATCAGGAACAGTGTGGTCAGCAGGAGCAGGGAGGGGATTATTCCTCTGTACTCAGCTTTGGTGAGACCGCACCTCAAATACTGTGTCCAGTTTTGGGCCCCTCTCTACAGGAAGGGCGTTGAGGTGCTGGAGAGGGTACAGAGGTGGCTACCAAGCTAGTGAAGGGTTTGGAGCGTGTCTCTTGTGAGGAGAGGCTGAAGGATCTGGGGCTGTTTAGCCTTGAGAAGGCTGAGGGGAGACCTTATTGCCCTCTACAACTACCTGAAAGGAGGTTGTAGAGAGGTGGGGGTTGGCCTCTTCTCCTTAGTTACTAATGACAGAACCAGGGGAGATGGACTGAAGTTGCAGCAAGGGAGGTTTAGATTGGATATTAGGAAGAAATTCTTTACAGAGAGAGTGGTGAGGCACTGGAACAGGCTGCCCAGGGAGGGGGTGGAGTCACCATCCCTGGAGGTGTTAGATGTTGTGATTAGGGACATGGTTTAGTGGTTTTGATAGGGCTGGGAATAAGGTTGGACTTGATCATCCTGAAGGTCTCTTCCAGCCAAAATGATTCTATGGAAGGTGTGTTGTGTTTCAGTTAGGTATGGTCTCAGGCTCTCAGGGAAAGGTGGTTCTTAATTTAACAGTGTATTAATATTTGTACTGCAAATGGCCACATGCTTGGTTTCCTGACCTAGAGAAACCACAGATTACACGGATCTGATGTCCTCTGCTTTATCAGTTCAATGTTAATAAACCTCTGATCCCATAGCTCAGCCCACCAGCTTCCCACACCTCTCTCCACGCTGTGGTGCGGGTGGTCGTGGGCAGGGGCTGCAGGCACAGGCTGCTGAGCGTGGTGGGGAACAGTGCCCCGCTGCACAGTGAAGGTGGGAGGGCAAGGGCTTTGTCTCTGTCCTGCTGCTATGGCCCTGCTTGTTCTGTTCCCAGCTCTGCTGCTGTAACACTCGTGCTGCGGTGGGGAGCGTGGTCACAGTGAGGTCACGTTCTGTGCTGCCCCTCGAACACCGCGCCTCTTCTAGTCAGTGTTTCCTTTGGTCTCGCAGGTGTCAGCCGTGGGCTTCTGTCCGTGGATTTCATTCACTAACGCTTGCTACATTAACTTGCACAGAAGACACTGCCTTCAGTCTTGCTCCAGGTCTTTGTTTTACATGCTTGCATTGTGGTGCCGGAGTGAGCTGCATGCTGCTTTTTAAAGCACTCCAAGTAATGTCTCTGGTCTGAAGCCTGCCCGGGTAGACAGATCACACTGAAGTCACTAGGCTGGCCTGGCATAAATAGTGACCAAGGGGTGGCCTGCTGTGAGAGGTGACTCAATTCTGTGGTGCCACCATTGCCCCGAGGACAAGACATCCCTGCTGTGGGGAGGGGGAGGCTCAGCTTGCACCAGGAGCTGTAGCAGTTGAGCCAGATCTTTTGACAATTAATGCCTTTAACAGTTAGCTGTAGAAATACCTCCTCTAACTGTCCTCACGGTTGTATCTGTTAGTGGCAGGAGTAGGAGGGGACAGTTGTGTGGTACCCAAGGGAAGTGGCACTCAGATTCTTCCAGGTGCCTTGCAGCATAAGCTGCTGACGCTGCAGACTCCTGGAAATGTACTGATGGTGATGATGCAAGCTGCTCAAAGCTCGCAGTTAACTAAGCCTGCGAGTGCTCTGCTGCTCCCTTTTGGAGCCTACTCATATTGGTGTTCCCACGGTTAGGTAACTGGCTGTGCATCTGTTTACAAAACCGTATCCAAAATAACTTGTTGCTGTTTGTCTCCTCAGCTTGGTTACAGCTGGAAAAATAGAAAAACTGAATCTGCTGAAAGGAGGTTGGACTTTTTTTTTTTCCTATGAATGCTTTAATGAAAAGTTGTTTTCACCATCTCAGATCTTTGGCTTGTTGGTATGAAATTTGTCTGCTGTCATCTCATAGGCATCCTGTATCTTGTGGAAGTCCAGGACAGTAATAGAAACAGAGCAGCTTTACATCTCTGTTGGAAGACTGGATTCATTCTTGGGTCTGGTGACGGTGCTGAAGATACCAGCCCAGGCATGTGGGGAATGGTGTCTCCTGTAGGAAGGGCTGGCCAAGCCACTCCTCGCTCATCTCCCTGCAAGTGGACAGTCCTTCTGCACAGCCGGGTGCTCAGGAGCTGGTTGGATCAGATGGTGTGGGAGGCAGTGGGCCCCAGGGTGGTCTGCTGTGAGGCCACCACGGTGGGCCCCAGGGGCAGCCCGCTGTGGGGTGGCGGTGAGCTCAGGGGACAGCCCGCTGTGGGGTGGCGGTGAGCTCGGGGGACAGCCCGCTGTGGGGTGGTGGTGAGCTCTGGGGACAGCCCGCTGTGGGGTGGCGGTGAGCTCTGGGGACAGCCCGCTGTGGGGTGGCGGTGAGCTC
>JANIJG010020598.1:32119-42300 GCA_024611175.1 Megaceryle torquata
GTGTGGGCTGCCCTGGGTGACCCTGCTGTGGCAGGGGGGTTGGACTCAATGATCTCCAGAGGTCCCTTCCAGCCCCTGCCATCCTGTGATTCTATGATTGCTCTGTCTTCAGCAGTGGTGTCCTGTAGGAGCAAGTGGTCATGGTGGATGAGCTATTTCAGCAATCACCCAAGAGGCCAATAAGCTGCACAGCCAGGGGGGTTTTCTGTGACAGGGCAAAGCCCTTATAGCTGTACCCACGTGAGGAATGCTGTACCTGTCTGGCTGTGCTCTGTGTCGTGTAGGTGTAGTCAAGATTCTGCTGTAAGGGCAGAGCAGTTAAACATCTGTAGTAAGTTTATCAAATCTACTTTATCAAATCTACACTACACTGAAGGAGGCTTTGGGGGATGTGGAGGAGGGAGCAGTCATGCTGTGACCACTGCTGCAGCACCCCTGTGCCTCCCACTGTGCTGGCAGCTTGTACATCTGCACGATAAACTAGATCCTGGAAAGCACCATCCAGGAGCAGAGGTGAGCTCTGGGGGGCAGTTCAACCTGCACTTCCACGCGTGGTGCCATCTAATCTGGTACCTCTGAAAGGCATCCCAGTGGCAAGCTTGACTTGCTTGGAGATGCTCAACACTTCTGAGCTGGTGCTGCTTTGAGCATCTGCAGCAGGTCCTGCTGCTGCCCTCAGTGCAGGGGCTTCACCCTGCTTGGGAAGGTGATGGAGGGGGGACTGCCTGGGGGGATGTGGAGGCCACCGCTCTTTCAGTCATCGGTCAGTGATGACCCTTGCACACCAGTTAGACAGCGAGCACTGGCTGAAGGGTGTGTGGAGCTGGGTTTTGACAAGTTGCAACACTTGCATCTGACCTTTTAGAAAGTGATTGTAGGTGGTTTTTAAAGTGCTAAGTTCCTGTCCCTGGCTGGAGACATGGCCCTGAGCTGTGGGCTCAGGCTGCCCGAACCAGTTTGTGTGGCTTGGCCCAGTGCTGAGGGCTGATCAAGCTGAGAACTAACCCAGGCCCCAGACTAAGCCTGTCCTGGTTATTTTTCAGTGATGTGGTTCCCTGCTGCCAGTCCCTCGCAGCCATGGTGGTGTAGGGCTGGGGTAAGCAGCTGGGACCCACCCTTGGGGCCATCAGGGTGCTGCTCAATTTGTGCTGGCCTTGGTGTACTGAGGGGCCAGGGGGACTGACTGGGGGGGGATCCTTCCTGAGTCCCTGTCCAGCTTCACACTGAAAGGCAGCTTGGTTGGCAGGTCCCTCGGGCTCCTGGGCTCTCCCGTAGCAGTAGCACTGTTACAGTGCTCTTTGGCTTCTTTGGGCATAGAAATGTGTTTGCAAACAGATTTCCTCCTTCTCTGCACCCCCTCCCTTTTAGTCCCTTCTCTGAAGTGGAAGTCGAGGTGGTGTTATGGTAGATCCCGGGGTGTGTAAGTACGGGCGCCTGCAGGTGCTGCCGAGGGGAGTGCGTGGTGTGGCTGCCTGGTTTCCCCACGGGGAGCACGGCTGGGCTCCTGGGGATGCTGGGCACCGGCTCTGGCCCCACTGGAGACTGAGGCAGCTGGGACAACCCTCCTGGGTGCCCCAGGAGGGTGGGCAGCCTCTGCTGCAGGCAGAGGGACCTGTTTGGGGAGGAGAAGGAGCTGCTGGGAAGCTCAGGTCACCTGAAACTTCCCCTACCTGTAGTCAGTTTGGGTCAGGTTGATTTGATACTTTTGTTATTTATGTTAAAATTCTGCAGGGAACAGAAGGCACCCTGGGATGGGCTGAGCCAGAATTGGTTTCATCTTGAAAGATGAAAACATCTGTCAAGTGCCCTGTTGTGAGCTCCCCAGGGCACGCAGGCAGTGCTGCGCTGTCGGGGGTGGAAGGCAATGTTGGGAAGCAGCCAGGTACCTTTGCCCCGTGGTCCTCAAGCAGTCAAAGGATTCCTGAGAGGACCAGTCTCTAGTCTGGCACTAGAATTGTTAACGTGCAAGTGGCTGCTTGAGAGATGGGAATGGTGAAGTTAATGGTCTGTATGTGAACCTGTGACTGTCAGCAGGTTTTGGGGAGGGTGTATATGGGACTGGGCAGTGCAGCGGGTGGTGGGAGCTTGCAGTTTGAAGTGCAGAACTGTTGGAGGTCAGGGATTACAGGCTGGAGCAGGGAACCCGAGGGAACAACAGCTCCTGCAGGCACCAGAGCTCTGCTAGGGGAACAGAAGCTGGATGTGGGTTTGTACAGCCCGTCTCTATTGCTGGTTGGGTGACGTGGGAGGTGTACGGGGCTGTGCTGCTGGTGTCAGCATCGGCGTGTCGAGGGCTGGGGGAAAGGTGTGCGTGGGACAGGATGGCGTCTGGGGTTTCAGTCTGAAGGACAAAACCCCTTTGCTGGAGAACAAGGACTATGGATGGACTGGAGTAGGGAACCAAGGAGCCAGCCCTGCCACCACCAGAGCTTCCCGCACCATTGTACAGTAGTGACTTGCCCAGGGACACCTGGTTTGTCTTTGACAGCGTGGGAAAGGGACTGCCCTGTGAACATGCCACGGTAACAACCTACCTCAGGTCCTACCTTGTGTCCTACCTCACCAAGGCCAGGAACAGGGACCTGCTTCCTCTCAGTAGCTAAGGTAGGATTCAGGCTGAGCTGGCACTGTGTGGTTCGGGGTGGTGATGGAGCTGAGCTGCTCACAGCCTGGAGCAGCAGATCTGCCTGCCCAGCCTGCGGGGCCCCCATCAAGGCCAGAGAAGGGCCATCCCTGCAGGCACTGCCTGGGCAGCACAGGGTTACCCCAAAACCTGCAGCTCCCTTCCAGGGGAGTGGGGCTGTAGGGCTCAGTGCACCCACAGCCACACAGACCTACAAGCCCTCTGGGAAGAACCTGGCAGCAAAACTGGTTTCCCCCTCCAGGAGCATAGTCCTCCCAGGAGATGAAATGGGTGGCTGGGCAGAGCTGCACAAGGAGAGAGGACGGTGTGAGCCCCGCTGGTTATGCCCTGGAGCGGGGCAGTGTTCTCTGACAGAGTGGCTCTGCATGCCCACGAGGGGGCTCAGACAATAGCAGGAGGGGGGACCCCAGATCACACCCTGCTGAGCTACTCTCAGGTCCATCCTAGAGGCCATCAGCCCATCACAAGCCCATCTGCACAAACCCAGAGCAGGGATGAGCAGAGACACAGAAGGGGAGGTGGGACACCAAGCCAAGAACCCCTGAGCACTGAACACATTGTCCAGCCCCCCCGGGGTTGTCCTAGCAGAGCCTCAGTCCTGGTGTCCAGGTGACACCCTTTGCCATGATCCATGGGGAGCAGCTCTCCACGTCACCTTCAGACTAAGGAGGTTGCTGCTGGGGTGGGGACACATTGTGGGCTGCAGGGGAAAAGCAGCTGGGGTTGCACAGGACTTAATGGGATATGCAGGGGAGGAACCAAAGGCAGGACAGGAAAGGGGTTTGGGTTATTTGTGGAGGAACAAAAGTGGGGAATATAGGGTGAGGGGATAAAAGGGATCAGTTGTGTGTAGGCAGGTGGCTGATCAGTGCCCTTGGCTGTCCATACCCTGCCCAGGGCAGTCCTGGACAGCAGCTGGAGTAGGACTTTGATCTCAGGGGCTGGGAACTGGGCAGACCCAAGTGCCAAAGCGCAGCTGCTGCAGGGTCCACTGTGTCCATGGAGTCATTCCTCATGGACTTCATTCCTGTCAAGCCAGAGATGGGAGCAGGATGAGGCCGTTGCTGCGGTTTGTGTGGGTGCTCTTCTGTGATCTGTGTGGCCAGCCACGTGCGCGTACACGTAGTGGGTGCGTGTGCTCCGTGCCCCGCTGGGAACACGTCTTCAGCCTCACTGCTGGTTGGGTCTGGGGACGCGGAGCAGCGGCAGCAGCCTCGCTGCTGTTGGGTTGTGGCACCCGGGTGATGTGTGTTCCTCTCGGGTAGCAGCTAGTTTTTTAAGGTACTTCACAAACGTTTGTTCCTACCATCAGCATCTAACAAACTTCATGGCTTCTTCCCGTTTTTATAGGAAAGAACACCACCCTGGTCCAGAAATGAAACTGGTCAACTGATGGGACAGAGAGCTGAGACACTTGGCTGTACTAGGACACTAAAACTTAGGGTTTAGCCAAAGGAAATTTCCCCAGCGTGGAGGCTTACACCTGCCAAACCCCATAGCATTCTTGGGAGGCTTTTCTATTCCTCTTCTCCATTTCCAGCCTTTCACCCATCATGGTATTCCTTTTGACTTCTTTTGCAAGCTAGCTCTGGCTCTGCCTTCGCTTCCCCTCATGCTTTGGTTTGGGTTACCCGGTGTCAGCTGCTGGCTGTAGGCTGTTTCTGCATTTCTACCTCCAGCTTCTGCTTGGAGGCTCCTCTTGGATGTTGTGACTGACCTGCTTTTTTCTCTCTCTTCTACTGTATCTCTCTCTCCCCAATCTGTCTTTTGCTTTCTCCATTCTTCCCACCTCCATTACTGCAGGTTCATCATGCCTAGTGGCATATAAAAAGACTCCACCTCCTGTCCCACCTCGGACCACATCAAAGCCGTTCATCTCTGTCACTGTGCAGAGCAGCACTGAATCGGCGCAGGACACCTACCTGGACAGCCAGGACCACAAGAGCGAGGTGACCAGCCAGTCGGGACTCAGCAATTCTTCAGACAGCTTGGACAGCACCAGGACACCCAGCGTGACGAGGGGGAGCGTCGTGACTCCAGCAAGAGACACTCCAGAGTTACCCCAGAAAAATGCAACTTTGAAAAGTGACAAAGGGACTCTGACTAGCGAAGAGCCTAAAGTGGAGAATATCCCCAAAAGAAAGCTGTCATCTATAGGAATACAAGTATGGAATAGTTTGTTCTCCTTTGTCCTAAGGAATGTCCTTAGCCCATCCATTTAGCATGTGCCTTTTGTGTGACCAGGCGTGCAGCTGAACTCGCTTAGACTACCCCGAGAACCCATTGGCCCCTGTCCCCAGGGGTGACATATGGCAGAAGCTTTCCCTAACAGACCAGAAGGGACTAAGGTCTTTTAGTACAAAATTAAAATGTTTTGTAAAGCAGTGGGACGGTGTTAACTTGGGTGAGTTCCTCTCAGGAGGCCTTTTGCTGCTAGTCTGCCTGTGCTCTCTGCTGGGTATGACTCAATGGGTCTCCTTGTCCATCACGGTTCTGGGGACAGCTTTCTTCTGAGCTGTGGATATCCACGTAGTACAGGCTGCTGCAGTGCAAAGCAGTCCCGGGGCTGTAGGCAGGGGGGAGCAGTTCCTTGCTGTCCACTGTTTCCAGCAGGTTGCTGCCTCTCTTGCTGAAAGCATTTGACTCTTGTGGAAATCAGTGGAAATGAGCCGCTGGTGATACGGTCAAACGTGAAGCTACTGCATAGGGTGAGATCCATGCTTTATTCAGCAAAACTAAAGTCATCTGCAGTTGTGCACTCTTCTTGTGGACAGGTTTCCCAGTTAACAGCTGGCTGGCTGCTGCCAGTGCCTGTTCTGTCCCAAGGGCTGGTTCAGTGCTACAGGCTCTCACCTGCAGATAGGAGCTTGAGCGCTTGCCCAAGTGCAGATGCAGGACCTGGGCTCTCGGTGCACACACGCATGTGTTGGCTGAACGAGTGCTCGCAGAATGTCAGGTTAGGGACCTCCGAAGATCGAGTCCAACCCCCCTGCCAGAGCAGGACCAGACTAGGGCAGATCACTCAGTTCTCAGCTGGCTTTACGGTAAGGCTAGCTGGCCAGTTAGGTACCTGTGATAATTTTCTGCAGGGCTAGTGGGGCAAAGCACGTGCTGAAAGTGCAGCAAGGTGAGAGAACTCGCCCTGCAGGGGCTGACTGCCTTCCTCTCCTCTTCCCTTTCTGAGCTGGTCCCCAAACCACCCGCCCCATGGCCTGGATTTCCTTCCTAAAGCCTCCCAACCCTCTTACCAGAGCCACGGAAGATGTCAGTCCCTGGGAGAGAGGAACCTGGGCTTTGCTGTCAGTCTGAGTGTCCGATCGCTACCATCTCTTGTTGGGTGCCCCGCACACAGCTGCTCCCTCACAGGCACGCGGCCCTTTCCCAGCGCGCCAGAGCCAGGCAGGCAGCGGTGGATGGCAGAGCCACCTGCTCCCCAGCAGGGTACGGTCCTGGCCCCCGAGTGGAGGCGAGGCAGACCCGAGCAGTGGCCTTGTGCCTCTCCTAAGACAACCCTGGGTTGGCGTGTGGCGTCAGCGTGCTCCGTGTGTGTGCAGCGCTCCTGGCCTACTAACGTGAATTCCAGCAGCAAGTTCTCGTGTCTGTTTTTGTCTGTATTTTTTTTGTTTAATAAGGTTGACTGCCTTCAGCCAGTGGCAAAAGAGGAGCCTCCTCCACCAGCCACCAAATTCCAGTCCATCGGGGTACAGGTAGAGGACGAGTGGCGGTAAGTGAAAGATGCAAACTTTTGTAATTTCCTTTCGTTTCAATTGCGCTTCCCCAGCTTTCGCTTAAACCTTCTCCCCTTTGCTCCAATCTGAGTGGTGTTGAACGGGGCCCGGCGAGAGCCCTTCCTCCACAGCACACACCCGCTGCAAAAATCACTTGTTCTTTAAACAGCCAGACTGATGGGACTTGAAAAGCTAAAAATAAAATAAAAATCAAATCAAAAAGTACAAGAGGTAATTACAGACGTGCGCCAGTCCTCTCGTCTGAACGGCCGATTGCAGTAAGCAGACAACCTTATAGTTTTGTCTGTCTGAATGTGTGGGGTGTTCGTGTGTGAGGAGGGGCAGGGTGGGCAGGGTGAGGTTCAACTGCCGGCCTAACAAACAAACGCACTTCGCTGCTGGCGCGTGAGCCTGGCCAGGCTGAGTTCTGCTATTTCACGTTTGCTTTTGATCTCTCTAGAAACAGCCACTCTCGCAGCATGTCCTCCAAACAGGACACAGACTCTGACACACAGGAGCCCAGTAACTCTAGCTGTAAATCATCTGAGAGAAGCCCCGCTGAGTGCCCCCAACACAACAACTCCATTGGTGTTGATGCTACTACCAGGCAACCAGCCAAGCCCTCACAGATTAAGAGAAACCTCTCCTATGGAGAAAACAATGACCCAGCCCTGGAGCCTTCCTCTCTCCCTCCTCCCGACCCCTGGCTTGAGACGTCCTCCACCTCGCCAGCAGAACCCACGCAGCCAGGAGCCTGCCGGCGGGACGGGTACTGGTTTCTGAAGCTGCTGCAGGCAGAAACAGAGCGGTTAGAAGGCTGGTGCCGCCAGATGGACCAGGAGACCAAAGAGAACAATCTCTCCGAAGAAGGTGGGTGTTTGTCAGCTTCTGGACACTGGACTGGGGCAGCCTCACAGCTCCTCCCTGGAGGAGGTGCTGTAGCTGGGTATTGGATTGGCTTTCTGCAGTTAAATTGCAGATAGCTCACGGAGGTGGGACAAGGAGCACTGTCTAGGAAAAGGCTGAGGTAACTTCCTCTACCAGATGGGGTAAGAAATAATGGTGCTGTAGCACGTCAGACTTGAAGGGGATGGTGCAGCTTCTGACCACCCAAAACTACTGCTAAAAGCTGAAACGCATTGGCTCCAGGGAGGCTGCAGGACCTTCCTCCCTGCCTAGCACATCGCGCTTGAGCAGGCGGGTGAAAGTTTAGTTGGCAGTGGGGCAGGACATAGGTGACTTCTGAGCTTGTTTGATCAGTGGGCATGTCTTCACAGCGAGGAGGAGGAGGTTTCTTACAGGAAAGCTTCACTGATTTTGTGCTAAATACACCAAAAGCACAGGGAATACAAGGCCTCTTGATTTCCTTGGGTCCAGTCCCACTTGATCCATTATTTTCAAATGAATTGGCCAAACTTGTGCTGCTTGCAGTGAAAATCATGCCTGTGGTGCATAGAGTGGCAGAAGTGGGTGACTAGGCTGCAGAGGGCAGGAGCTTTGGTTTGGATCGGATTGACCTTTTTTTTTTTAAATACCTGAGAAAGGTGAACTAATGGTCAGGCTCAGCTGTAGCTCCCTGTCCTGGCTTGGGGGAGCTAATCTCTAACCCCCCTGCACTGGCACAGGCTGGACTGGCAGTGCCAGGGTGCTCTCTGCCTCAGGATGTCCTTGTTTTGCCTGTGGCAAGACAAGACACCAAGACCAAGGTGTCCTCGTATCTGTGATCTCTAAGAGCAACCTCCTGGTAGATTCTGTAACTGAGAACTTGGTGGGTGCAGCGAGAGCCCAGTTTACACTTGTCCCACTGAGAGCTGTAAGCATCCAGAATGACTCGGGACGTGCAGCAGCAGACCAGGGAGGAGAAGGGGACTGGGTTCATCCCTGCTCACAGTGCAGTTGCAGGCATGGTGGGTCTCTCAGCTGTGCCTTCAGAAGGGAAAAGCGCACACAGTGTTGTTCCATTAATGAGCAGAGGAACATCACCATGCCCAGAGGCTTCTTTGAAAACCCACTAAGAGCAGCGTAAAGTCCTGGGTATTCAAAGCCCTAGCGTGCCAGCATTCTAATCCCTTCTGGTAAGAGAACCTTGGAGACAGTTCTGCCCCTTGCTACCTTCACCTCGTGTGTGAGTGGAAGGGCAGGTCCCAGCAGATCAGCTCACTGGGATTGTGTTGGTCATTTGTCTAATGGGCTGAAGGCAGGTTAAGGTTCTTCCTGGCAGCTCTGATGTAATGTTCTCAGCCTGGCCTGCTTTTGACCCGCTCTAGAAGGAGCAAGAAGAGATGGGAAGGGCTGATGTACAGTATAGTTTCAGTACATCTTCTTTCCCTGAGAGCACTTAGTTCTTTGGAGATCTCCGAAACATCTTCTAATGAATCAAGGGTGTCTCTCTGCCCTACAAACACTCGAGTTCATTGCTGCATTTAAGTCTATTCAATGAGGTCTTTGTGTTTGGCTTTTTTCCCCCCCGTAGTCTTAGGAAAAGTCCTGAGTGCAGTGGGCAGTGCGCAGTTACTAATGTCACAGAAGTTCCAGCAATTCCACGGCCTCTGTGAACAAAACTTGGTAAGTCTGGACCACTTTCTTCCGGGTTTTGCGAGGGGGACGTACCTATTGCAGCAGCACAGGAATGTGATCAGGCTGCTGTCGGTGTGCAAAGAAAGGCAGTGCAGCTGTAGCCTACAACCTGACGACCGTGCCATGATGGATGAACGCTGGTTTAGAATGGCAGCCGAGCGGCGGGAGGCCGATGGCCTCCACCTCTCCTCAACAGGCAGTTCTTGGGCTGTGCTCTGCTCAGGGATGAGTGTTTGCAGTTCCTTTCCATGCTTACGTGAGCACAGAGGAATTTTCTTGAACTGCTGATCAGGGTGTGCTGAATACACCGAGTCTCTCCGTGGGACAGAGTTCTCCACTAGCTCTTCTGCCGTGTGGTCTGGAAACCACCTCCTTCTTCTGACTACTGAAGGACTCCTTGAGGTGAACTACTGAGGTTTTGCCAAATAGGGGAAAGTGTTTGACAAGTCTGCTGTTCTCCTCCAGCCACGCATGCTTTGCATGGGGATTATGTGGATGTCCCAACAGGATTGTCCCCCGTTGGTCACACAGTGCTGCTTGAATCAGATCTCTCCTCAGCAAGGGCTCACCACCCTTGCTGGGAGCTGAATGGGGTAACGTGGCAATGGATGGGAATCTTTTGTGTTTTCCCCTCCAGCTGTATCATGGTGTGGGTTTTGCAGACTTCCTCAGAGGTGAATTCCCCTTGACATGCAAAACAAAACCCTAGAGAAACTCAGGCAGGAAGAGGAGGGTGTGAAGTGCTGAGCATCCCCTTGTTGCTGATCTCTGGATTCGCAGCCCAACGATGGCAGCTCTGATGCCTCAGAACTGGGAAAATCCTGCTCTTGGAAGAAACTTAATCTGCTTAAAATTTTTCAGCCTAGCCTGAGAAACACTAATGCTTTCAGCTTGTTTGGGGGGGGGTGTAGCAAAGTAACTTCGCTTGTGTCAGGGTTTAGGGTCAGGGTGGCCCCTTAGACCGATAACAGCCGCTCTCTGTTAACCCCCTCCCTCCCCAAGGGGAGAGAAAGGGAACAAGGGAGAGAGGAGAGGAACTAGAACAGCTCCAATGAAAATGGAAATAATAAAACTGGAATAGATACAAATATAGACAAACCAGTATGGAACCCAACCCCCTGATGGCAACTCTGTCACTGTCACCACTGGTGCTGGGGAGCAGGCACTGGGAGAGTCCCAGACTGGGCCCAGCAGCAGATGGGAGCTGTGTCCAGGAGCTGGATTCTGGATTC
>JANIJG010020599.1:0-48660 GCA_024611175.1 Megaceryle torquata
GCTCTCTGGTCTGTCCAGATCTCGCTGGATGGAAGCACAGCCTTCTGCTGTATCAGCCACTCCTCCCAGTTTTGTATTATCAGCAAACTTACTGAGGGTACACTCCATCCCTTCACCCAGGTCATTGATGGGGATATTGAGTAAGATTGGAAGGCATTGAAAGCATTGAAATGCAAACAATCATGCTACTCTCTTTACAATAATTTTTTGAATATTTTAGAAGCATATGTAGAGGGTATAAAACTCTGCAATAGATTTATTACAAAATGTAAACCACATATAGAATTTCATACTCAAACATCATAGGAAATTCTGTAAAATCTATGCTAACTAGAAAAACAACTTTAATTCATTACCTCAGTTTCATATTTATTCAGAATATTGAGGACATTATGACTGTCTTTATGCCACATAACATCTTTTATGGTGTCTACCCATGACATAAGTATTGTAATACTTATTACAATATAAGTCTTGTAATTTTTTTTGCATAAATGGGTATGTCAACATACAATATGCAACACAAACCCTTTGCTCTAGTGAATTTCAAATCCTTGGCTTATTGAACCTTGTTTCTGGTTTATTATTTCATCCCAAGCAAAACATCATACATCTTTTAGTGATAAGTATGATAACCTAGCTCTGAACTGTATTTGTTTAGCTAAACAAAAACACTCTGAAGTTTTCCATCTCTGGGGCCAGGAACTGCATTTTCCTGAAAAGGTCTAACACCAGTTCATTGGCGGGGCTGGAACAGCAGACAATAGCTGTGGATGTTAATAAAAACCATTCTGTGACACCACATGCTTGCATACTCAGCAGTGCTATCTTAGGTTCAACTATGATTAAAGAAAGAACAGAGATTTCTTTCCCAAATCCTTCTCAAAACTGATGTAAATTATACCTCTTAAGCAGCAAACTGTAAATTTGGTTTTAGAAGAATAGCAGTCTGACTAATGTGAGTGGAATATAACCCAAGTGTGTTCATCTGAAGCTCTGACTCCCATCTTTGGCCTCAGGGGGAATTCCTGACACTGCCATCATTAATGAGCTACAGTATAACCTGCATATATCTATGTGCATGCACATGACTGATAAAGTAATAAAGCACAAAGTGCACATTTGTTGTCACTTAATTAATTTAAAAAATATGAAAGGATTAGTAACAAGGCAGGAAAAAAATGACCCATTATGATTTCTCCAGCAAAATCTTCAGAAAATACATCTGTCCATGTCTCCTATAAACCTTTACATGGAATGTTACTTTAAGCAACAAACTCAATTTAGATTATATTTTGGTATTACTTGCCAGTTGTGTCCAAACCGAAATTAGTAAATACTCTGAGAAAAAAAAAAATAAAAAAAATTCTTGAGACTTGAATCAAATAAAAAGAAGTGAAAGGAATAGAATTTACTATAATGGCTATTTCAGACTTGTTTTAGCAGATTTTTGAATAATCAGACATCTCTGATTTTCTAAGTGCTTTTCTAAGTTAACCATATGGGGTTTTTTTGTATATAATATATACAAATAATCTGACAATCTCTTCACCTGCATGCAAATTTGTAACATACAGGAAGAGTGAACAGCATGCTGTGATGGATTTAACTTATGGGCTGATTATACAAACAAATTCTGGAGACATAAAATTGGAAATGTACTTAAGGAGGGTCTTTGAATTTTACAGGACAGACATTCCAGCAAGCCTGGTTAAAGATTATTAAAAGTAATAGCTTTGGGATCACACTTAGAGTCTGCAACAAAGTTTAACAATTTCAGAAGATACTGAAGGTTCTACATCATCCTTTCCAAAAGAAAATTGGGAGCCATCCATTCCTGTTATTGTATCTGTAGATATATTGTTTGATTTTACTGTAAATGTTCATGATCTCTGTAAAAGATAATGCTTTATTGTTCACAACTAAGAAATCCCAGGTATACTGAATGCAACGATGAATCAGAATCTAAATAGATATGGACTTTATATATGCAAGAAAACAATATTCTGGGTGCTCATTTAGAAAACATCATATTTTGTTAGACCAGACCACATGAAAATATCCCAAGATTTCATTGTAAATAATCAATATTAACTAGATCTAGCATATGTATGATATTTTTTCTCTGGAAGATAAAAAACCCTGAACATCTGGACAGACAATACAAAAAAGCAGCAATTAATATTTGCATGAGTGGAAAGAAGTCTCGTACTACAAGATCTGACACTTTGCCTACGTCAGCCATGTAAGTAAGGTGATAATAAAAGTAACTTTAAAGGAAAAGATTAACAGTTTCTAAGAGTATGTGAATTGAAAGGGAATTCACCATTGAGAACCAAAAAGCAGGCAGAGGTGAGAAAGAAAGCACTTGAGTTGATCCATACATAATGGATTTCCAGTTATTTCTGTGACTTGTTAAAAAGTTTCTTTTCTTCCTTGCACTCACTGTTTATGCACACATAGTTACATCTAAACAAGACTTTAATAACAAAAAAACTTTGTAGCTATCTCACATTTTCTGTTTAACTCTTTTTTTTTTTTTTTTTTCTTCTCCTGTTTATGGTGATTTGCAATAGGGATGGAACAGTTGGAACACTCTAAATCCTTCTTTTGTACTTTGTTTAACTTTGATGAACAAAATGGAAATGCTAATCCCTTCTGCAGACACATGATTTCCTTCCTTTCTCCTCCTCTCTGAGACATTTGTTTTTCTGTTCAACGGCCTTTGTTCCCCAGTCCCATCAAGGTTCATATGATGCAATCCTTTTCCCAGGGTCCTAGGGTGAATGAGGTTCCACAATCCAGCAATTCATGAAATACAAGTTATACTGATACAAGCAAGTAATGTATCAAAGCAGCTTCCTACCTCTCCATCCTCTCACTATGCCTTCAGAACAAACAAACAGAAAGAAGAGTCAGGGTGTTCAGTATTGCAGAAAGAAACTGAAATATTGTCTTGAATTTCAGTCCTGAAATTGATTGTTGATAACTTCACTGGTTCCAGGATTTCACATCATGGTTTCTCTTTGTTCAATATAATTCTGACCACATATTTAAAATTGGAAAATAGATTAAAAAAATGATTCAGTAAATAATAATGTCACACACCAACAACAAGTTTAAAATAACACTTATCTGGACATGAAACAGACTCTCTGGTACAGTATATAACATTCATGAAAATGTTGGAGGATTCCAGCATTAAAGGCCAGAGGGAAGCAGGGTGTGAAATAAGGGTGCAAAAAGGGAAAGATCTTTGCTATATGCCTCAGTGAAGTTCTTCATGAACATTCAGTGGACACAGCTTGGATTGCTAAATGCAACTTTTATTTAGAAAACTAAAAACTATCTGTTGGATTAGGTTGAGGTACATATATGCAGGTTAGAGGGCATTGCATGAAAATTTGTATTTTAAATTCTAAAATATTTTTTTCGTAAGTTTACAATAATAGGTGTCTTTCCAAATAGTTTAGAAGGTCTGTAGAAGGAGTTACATCTACTTTGTGTTCTCTTCTCTACAGTAAAGTCAAAGAAAACAAGCATTAATTATGGGGAAAAAAATCAAAAATTAAATAGCATATATAAATTTGTAATCTAAGTGACACAATGCATGACGTTTTATTACTTCATCTATGAATTCTATCCTAGTATATGAAAAATAGTCTACACATTCTACAGGATTTTTAGGGAAACAACACAAACTTGCTTTTTCTATAAATTATTCTTACATAGTTTTAAAAAAATACAGAATCTGCAAAAATTTCAATGTTATAGTTTAAGACCCATATTTTCTATATCCACTGAGGTGACGTTTTCGTAACAATTTTATTTGGAATAGATGGCACTTGCCTCTGATTGGTGAGCTATTCTATAGTCTTTGTCTTACACCCAGTACTTTATATCAATTTAATCTGACTAGTTTTTGCCACCTTCTATTTCAAATGCCCCACATTCATGTCCTCATATTAACGTTAATGTTAACAAGCTTATGCTAACATTATCCTATTAATCTGATGTGCATTTTATCATGAGACTTATCATATCTTGAGAAATGCATAATTATGTACCTTCCACGTATGACCAAACCACAGTTATCCCTGTCACATAATGCAAGTGACCCCATTTTGTTCATCTGATGGATGTACTTCTTGTCACAGATTGTGGAAGAGAACAGGACAACCAATAAGAGACTATGTAGCCTGAGCAGCTGAACTTTACTGTTACTAGTACTGGAACATTTGTTTCCTCTCCCTTATGTAGACTGATCCCGGCCCAGGAGAAGGTGATCTTTCATTTTGTTACTATTGTTTTATACATCAACATTTTCATTTATTCCTCTTACTCTATAGTTTCAGACTGGAAGCATCTTTTAGCCAGGTGCTAAATGATTCATTTGCAAAATCCCTCTCACTTCTTCCAAAGCTGGATGTTATCTCACTCTTTGTTAAAAAACATCACTAGAACTTTCTATAGCTGATGTATCAGACTAAGGACCTGTACTTCTGCTCAGGCTGGCAGACCAAGAAGGTGCCAAGAGGGAAAGTTAGTACCCGACACAAACTCTTTCTAAGAGTCAGATTTTTCATTTTATGTCAAAAATAATATTTTTCACACACTCTTTCTTATCACAAGTTCCTGGGGCTGAATCTTTGAGGCCTAAAAAAAAACAAATCAAAGGAAATACTATATTTATATCAAGTGTTGCTGACAGTCTGAATCAAAGGCTCAGTGCTTTTTAATCAAGGTTTTGGAAAAACAAGAATAGGCCAACACTGAGACTTTGGCACTGAGTTCAAGCACACAGTTAGGAGTCATTGCACCTCCAAGAACTGGGAAAATTGAAATGGAAACAAAGTCCTCTCAAAAAAAAAAAAAAAAAAAAAGAAAAAAGGAATAAATTAACTCATTTAGCGCTGCCAGAAATTATACAATGAGAATGCATTTTAGCTAAGAATGTGTTAGGCAACGACCACAGCTGGATAAGCCTCCAGTTGAAGTCATGCTCCAAAAACCACTGAATGCAATGGAACTCTCCATTAACTGTAGTGAGCTTTTAATCAAACCCAAGTTAGTAAGTCAGACAGCAATATTTAGAGACAACTGAGGAAGTTTGCAAGACAGTGACTTAAAGTGCACAAGGCCAAGAGGATCTGGAAAAAAACCAAGTGTCAGGGAAGGGACTAATTACAGGACACAAAAAGCTCACTTGCAAACATTCTTTAGTGAGACTCAAGAATTTCATTATCTTCTGTGATAACAGGATTCAGAAAGCACAAGGCAGTGATTTGAATCTGTTCCTAGCTCAAGCACAGATTTTCTGTGAGCTTTTTAAAATGCTTGTCTTTCTGCTCAGCAACACTGTAAAGCCTATACATAGTCTTTCTCTTCCTGTCCTTTCAATAGTGTAATATTCTCTAGATGCTTAAATGCTGGATTTCTTGGGTTTCTAGCTAGTTTACGGTTGCTAGCATCAGGACTTCTAGTATCCAAGCTCAAAAAAAAATGCCAAACACTGATTCCACAATCAACAAAGGCGTGTCCCCTACTGATATACCACTCAATATCCAACTTCTGCTTCTTTAAAGCAAAAATTGAGACAAACAAAACTGTTTTCTTTGTTTGACCCTTTTTGGCAAAATTTGTGTGCCATATGAAACATCATGCTCATAAGCTTTTAAAATGCTTTGTATAAAATATATCTTTCTACTATAAGATTCCATAGCTCTAATGATAAATAGAAGCAGTTTTAATGTTTGTAAGTTAACATTTGCCTTCAATTAATTTTACTTGCTTACTGTTTCTGTAAAAAAAACCCAGCAAAACATTTTGTAGTCTGACAGGTTGTATACCTGTATGTAAGCCACTAAAATCAAGATTAAGGTAAGATCCAGAGACAGGGTGGTTTGAACTTCTATTGGTCTTAATAAAACAATAAAAAAAGCAAACCTACAGACTGAAAGATACCAAAGTTTCAGGCTCTAGGTCATAGCATGTCTAAATCAATTTAGCTGTGTAAAAATGAAGAAAAAAATATTAATATATAGGTTTGAAGAATTTGTTGTAGATGAGAATTTCCCTTCAATAGAGAAAGTAACAGGGTAGTCTTTTGTACAAGTGAAATCAGTGAACACTGGGCCCGTCTAGAGAGTAGCTAGTTATTTGCTTTGTTGCCAGGAAGAAGAATACATAGGCATTGAAAGCAAATGCTAAATTAAGGAGTAAACTGAGGCCAAAGCTACTGACCTGAAGAAAACCAACAGCAACAGGACACAATAGTGTAGTCCTCACACTACTTATTGCCCTGATTCTTCATGGAAGAGGTTAATTTTACAATGGGAATGGACTGTTTATAGATAAATTTAAATTATCTGTTTTAATGATTCAAAGATCCCATTTTCATAGAAACAAATCATTCTGAACCTTCCTTAGAAAGAAGTCTGTCATCCATAGTACTGTAAGGCACTGCAGACTTGACTCAATTGCCAAAGTAGCACATGATACTTTGTGCCATTTATTTCATATGTCTTAACCTATCTTATCATCTACCTGTCTGCTAACAGAGCTTTTGATCTACCCTTTGACCTATTAAATGCCACATCCTTTCAAATGTTTTGGATTCTGTAAGCTAGTATTAGAAGTTTTATGTGGATATTCAAATTATTGAGAGCTGGTTTAAAATTTTTAATGTACTTTCAGTGCCTCATTTGGCCTTCTATTATGGTCTTACTGGAAAAAAATGATGTGGAATTTACATAAAGGAAAGTGAATCAGGCTTGCTTAGCACACTGCAATCTTCTGTATGAATCTTATATTCTTCCATAGATTAATATACTGGTTTGAGTAAGAACAGAATTAGTTCTGCAGTAGGCCTAAGGGGCAGTCCTAAACCTAAACCGTTACAATTAGGAATGCATTCTGCCTTTTCCTAACTGTTATTATAGGACATTGACAGTCTGTTCTGGTGTAATAAAATGCATGATTTTACAGTGTATGACTATAATTTTACAGTATATTACTATAATTTTCCAGGATATTACAGCAGTTCCTAATTATCAAGGAAGTGGTATTTCCCTTTCAGAAGGAAAACATACTGGGAAGATAGGATCATGAGTACTGTCTCTTAAGTACTCCCAAAAAAGTTAAGTGGAAACAAGCACCTCTGAATACATACCAGATAATAACCACAGCAGATGGAAATATATTAAATATTATCACATACTATGAGCCCCAAACCAGAAATGTTACATATGAGGAAAAATACCCATTTTTGCTTAAACTTTTATTTTGGATGTTGGAAAACATGCATTTCTAGATTATCAGGATACCCAAAGGATTGTTTCCAGTATGCAACTGAGAATGTTATTGATATAATGGTATATTGGTAGGAGCAGTAAAAAAGTAAGGGGAGGGGGTAAATAACTGTCACGTGAAGTAAATGCCATTTGCTTACAACAAACCTTTGTTTTTCCTTGTTAAAATTTGATTCAGCAAAATCAAACATAAGGATGTTTCAAGTCTGAGAAATTCCCTGGACTGAGGTCTCCAGTTGAGGGCAGAAGCTGTACCACCTCCCATAGCCCCCGAATCCCACTGCCATTGGTCAGAGTCTAATACCACTGGCTCTGCATTCTGAATAACTCCATCCCATTCGAGAGACTGGAAGCTAAAGGTAAGTTTGGGTACTTCTCTCTCACAAAAGTTAATTGGATTTTTAACACTGGAAATATTTTTTTATAGTATTTATTTTATTTTCTCACGCATAATACTGATTCAAAGGCTGTAGACTGAAGAGATTATTTATTTTTCTCTGGATAAGTCTTAATTCCTTCCTGTGAGAGGAGTACATAATCTTCATCAAAATATTTGATCTTACAGCTACTGCAGATGCCAATATCATTACAGTGTGTTCCAGTATATTACACATAAGGGAAGTACAGAGACATGGAAACTCTGCAAGTTAGTGCAGATACTATAGTCAGAGGTAAATAATTTTTTTCTCAGATGTTATAATGACGTTTTGTCTATATATATACAAAATGAAATACTTATTAAGCCCTATACCCTTTAAAAGCCTTTCATTGCTAGGCAATGTGAAAAGAAAACAATTCTCAATAATGACTGGGTTTTTTTTTATGTAGGAATTGTTTATTCAGAGGAAAAATAACACCAGAAATTGAGGTATTTCATTTGGGGTTAATAGATAACATGTTTTATAGCTGAATCATTTGGGATAAATGCCAAAAAAAAAAAAAAAAAAGGCAAGATAAAAAAACAAGCTCCAGTATAGTTCATTTTATTTCAGAGATTGATTGATTTATTTATTTTATTTTAGTACATTTTGGGGTTTTGTGATAAGCAGAGTACCTTTAGAAATATTGGAAGCTGATATTGAAAGGTGCAATTCAACTAACTCTTCTCAAAGACAAGTTCAAGTGAGTCTAGCTTCTCCCAGCAGCAGCTGAAAAGTCTTTTTGAATAAAGCAAATGAGGGAAAAATGAATGCCTTGTGTTGCTGACCATGCCCAGAGGAATTTCATATCCTTATGCCTAAATCAGCTTCATAAAGACCTCTTTTCATGAAGGTAAAATTCAGCTTGTTGCTCAGCACACACATTCAAAATAATTTGTCACTCATTTCTTATACTTAATCTATTTTAGGCAGCTACAGTTTTAAAATTAAATATTTAAGTGTGTGTATTATGGCATCATAAGAAGAGTAAAATTTATTAGACTTCATCACCATCTGTGCTTTTGGTGAAATGAGTGTAAATCAAGAGGTAAGTAAGGAATGCTGAATACAGCCTCTTGTTAGGCATCTTATATGGTAATAGTGAATACATCACTTACAAAGAATATGGAATGTATAAACACTAATATTCAAGCCTAGAATGAATTTTCTATTTTACTAAAATATTGAACTTTTAAAGGGGTGATAACTCGATTTTACAATTCTGTTCTCCAAGGAGAACAGGTTGCTATACTACCATTTCTCACTACTTAAAAAATGGTGTTGATTGAATAATGAAGAAATTTAGAGTACTGACACTGAAAGGGCTATGAAGGACACACACTACTTTTTAATTTGCTCCCCTGACCTTTGCATAAGTGATGGTCCAAATACGCCACACCATTCAACCAATGTAAACTACATTCTGGCAAAACAACTAGTGGGTGAAAAGTGTTTTGATTATGCTTATCCAGAGGCAAAGAAAGAGGTCACAATGTTTTGGGGTTTGTTGTTGTTGTTGTTTTATGGTTTGTTTGGTTTTATGGTGAAGAAGAAAGACAAGATTACATTGGTGTATATTTAAAAACCTTATTTATTGTGATAGACAAATAATTGTCACTAGTTTCTCAAAAAATATTTTCTAATGATGCAGTGGAAATATATAAAGTTAGATGAAAGGGGAAAAAGATTAATATACATATTCCTTTCACCTACTTTCTCATTGAGGCCGCTTTATTTTTATACCATTAAATCTCAATAGGTCTTTCCTAAATTATCTAAATGTTAGTATGGTCTAAGCAATCTGCAATAATTCTCAGACCCAGGGATTCTTCATGAAGTAAAACAAAATAAACCATTGAGTCATCATGAATAAATATGAACTGAGTTATCCATCAGAAATACTGTTGCATACATTTAAGTACTGTCTTTGTGAGATGAATTTTTCACAGATTCTTTGCAAATACCAGGTTAGCCACATTTTCCCTACTTTTTTCTCTTTCAGAAAAGAAACCAGAATGCAGATCTTTGTAAATATTTATCTGGGATTTTTTATCTTCAAGTCTGTTGGAGCTGCACCTATCACTGATACCATAATTTATGATTCTGAGTTCTATGACATACCACTTGGAAAGCTGCCTCACTCATTAGTCCATGATGAAAACGAACAGTTTGACCAGTTAGAGGTAATCAGAACTTTATTTATTCTATCTTTCCAAAGTGCACAAATGCAGTAGCTACTGATAAATTTTTGGTTTTGTTGGCCATGAAAACATTTATTAGAAAAATCTACTGGTTTTTTCTGAGGTCATCTCCTATAATAATTGATATGTTCAATATAAGTATTTCAGGCTATGAATACTAGTGTTTTCTATTTCTGTTAGGAAAGTGGTCAGAAGGAAGTAGAAAAGCAAGGGAAAACACTTGAACAGGAAAGTAAGAAAGATTACTGAAGAAAAACTTGAAATTCTGTTACACTTTGAAATATTAAGATATGTTTCTTATTAAAACAATAGATTTCTTAGTAATGCTTTAAATAGTAGGTGGGACACTTCTGTGCTGTGCTGTCTCTGTGAAGTCCTACGACATTGAAGCATAGGGTGGCTCCTTTCCGCATTTCTGGGTGAAGGATAGAGACAAGGCAAGGTTCCTATGGTTCTTTTCCAGCTGAAAGGAAATTCAGGATCATCAACATTGCATACAAACAAAGACACAACAGGTGCTATCACAGGTTGCATTTCTTTTTTTTTTTTAGAAAAGCATGGAACAGGCAGTGTCCTAAAAGTATTTTCATTTCTTTTTTGTAAAATTATTTTCCAGAGCAGTGTTATCTCCCATTAATGAGCTCTTCAGGCATCTGTCTTAAAATGCATCAAGTGAAGGTCATCCATCATAGCAGTTGGAAGAAATGTTAATCTGCATATGGATGGACCTCCCTGTAAGAGCCTTTTTTTCCTAGAAGTTTAGCCAAAACCTCTTTTTGCTTGCATTCCTCTTACCGCATACCACCCAAAAGAAACCTAAGCATTCACAATTCCCCTAAATCCAGGAGAGCTCAGAGTGGTCAGAAGTCAAGCAGCTTTTATAGAGATGCATGTCAGTCTTGCAGGTTATCTTTTAGACTGTGATTATTGATGTCATTCAAGTTTTAAACAGAATACATTTAATTTCTTCTTTGTGGTTATGAATTGCCTTCCTACAATCATGTTATCATAAAGATGTGAACTACACAAGTGGCTCTATCTGTAAAATCCAGTATTTATGTAAGGTCACAGGTTAGTTTATATTATGCATATCTTAAATGATGAGCGATACCACAGAGACCCAAACAAACAGCAGGCCCTCATTAGATCTAGTCTGTGTACAGTAACTATTTAGGGCCTGATTTAAGGCCTACATTTCCTTTAAGAGAACTCTGAATCATGTCTTTAGCCTTCTGAAATAGTGGAGAAAAAATGAAATAACATTTTTTGGCTTTGCTGCCTTCAATTTAAGATTTTAAAATGCAGTTATGTGTAAATATAAATTATTCTGTTTAACATCTTAGTTTTTAGACTCACTGGAGAAATTCAAACTTTTCCAGCATTGTGCACCCAACTGATTTTCAGCAGGTCTAGGAGACTGACTGTTTCTAGGACTTCAAATGTATTCACTGTGTTACTCCTGTTTATTTCAGTGGCAATTAGATACCTGTGCATCTTAAGGAATTAACTAAAGCTCCTATATTATTATGTCCTTTGCAGAATGTTACCTATTGGATACTGTAATCACTCATTCAATATGTAACCACCAAAATGAGGAAAAACCTACAGGTAATTAGGGAGAGACTCCTCCCACTCATTCTATCTAGCTAAAATTCGGAATTGCATCCTAAGACCATCATCAAAGACAAGGATGAATCCTTCTCTCTGGAGGAGGATTATCTTTGGATATCTATTGTGGTGGGTTGACTTTGTCTTGCTGCCAGGTACCCATCAAGCTGCCTTCTTACTCCCCCTCCTGAGTGGGACAGGGGGATTAAAACCTCATAAATCAATGTAATGGGAGTTTAATGAATAATAACAAAGGTTGCATGCAGAAGCAAAACAAAGTAAAAATGTTCTTTGCCTCCCATCAGCAGGTGATTTCCAAGTACTTCTTTGGAGGTAGGGCCTCAGCACATGTAAAGGTTGTTTTGGAAGAAAAATGCCTTAATAAAGAAGCCCAGCCCCCCATCCCCACTGCTTCCTTTATTTTACCTTTTATTACTGAGCATGACATCATATGATATGGAATATCCTTTTGATTGGTTTGGGTCAGCTGTCCTGTCTATGTCCCAGTCTCTTGCTCAACTCAGCCTACCAGCCTTGGTGTGGGGAGGAGGACTGGAAAGATAGTCTTGATGCTGTGGGAGCCCTGCTCAGCAGTAGCCAAAACACTGGTGTGTTACCAACATCATACTAAGTACCAATACAAAGCACAGCACCATGTGGGCTTCTATGGGGAGTTAACTCCATCCCATGGACTTATGGATGGAGTTAACTCCATCCATAGTGATGGATGGAGTACTCCTATGGATGGAGTTAACTCCATCCCATCAAGAAGCAATTAATAAATAAAAAATACACCTATCTTCCTCAACTAACTTCAGATGGATCCTAAGCATCTGTCTCAGGCTTAGCATCAAAATTTCAGCTTAATAAAGTTAATCAAGAGTAACTGAGTTCAAGTTCATGACCATTTCCACTTATACTCTGGAAGTATTTTCCCTTGTGAAGCATGTATACCAAAAATGAAGTGTAAGCATGTATATATACACGCACTTGACTGGTTTGCAAATATTTTTCTGAGAACACTTTATCTAGATAATGACTGTTGATATTTTTTCACTTGAAATCTATGGATTTTAGAGTAACTTTAAGATCTGGAAAAGTTACTTGACAATGGCAATCAGAGGTTATCTTAGCATTGCCTGCTAACATGCATATTTGTTTCATTTCTTGCATTCTTTTCATTGTATTCCCTATACATAAATGGAAGACATTTCTTATGCAAAAATTCTGCATGAGGAAAGTACTCGTAGCTTTGAATTACTTCAGAGAACTGTAAGGAATCCTCAATCCATGTCATGTAAGAGATGGGTAAAATCTGGGGTATAAAATCTGGTTTTCAAGTTCCCAGGTTAGTGAGACATGGAAAACCTAACAAAAGCTTTGCATCCAAAGGGAAAATATTATGGGAAAAACCTTTAGTAATGTATCGCTTATAAATATAATGTTTATAGAGACTTTAGAGAGAACAGTATCAACTCTTTCACAGATAATGGTAAAAAAAAAAAAAAGGCAATGTAAAAGAAAAACTTATTATCAGTGAAGGAATTACAAGGTTCTAAAGGAGAAAAAAGACTGCAAAAGAATGTCACTGCAAGTCACAGTGTACAAATTTTTTGTTGGTTTTATCTTCTGAAGTTTACAGTTACAACAATATAAATGAGCTGCTGTTATCACCCCTTTTCTCCACAGTAAGTTTCATTATTATTTTCAATGAATATTTATATTACAATAGGGTCCAGATGCCTCAGTTAAGACTAGGTCTTCATTGTCCCATCTGCTCTACAAACGCATAGAACAACAGATTTCCTTCTTTAAAATTGATACAATCAAGACAAACTGTCAAAGGGGTTCTTGTATAAGCTTCTCACTGGTAAAACAGAAGGCTCAAATTTTTTCCCTCTTTTAAATTAAAACTTTGTTTGGATAATGTGTGAGAAAAACAAACTGTGAAGAAAGATTTCAGTTTACATCTGCTACTGATGTCTAATAAAATTATATTGCAAATTTTTTATTATAGTGCCTGCTAAAAATAAAGAGTTCATTTTCCTTCAGGTAGGAAAAGCTAAGTTAGAAAAATAAGAAGTGAAAATATAAGGGCATCAGAAAAGTAATTTCATCAATATCAGTGAGGCTAAGAAGCAAGGGAGTTATTCTAATACTGAAATGTTCCAAAACAAGGATGTTGGATATAGGTTGGTGAGATTCTCTAAATAGTTGTCCTGGTCTGAAAAAAACTAAAATGGTCCATCTAGAGCACATTGCTTTAGACTAACTATCACAATATTTTAAAATCCTGTGAGAGAGGAGACAGCTGAAACTCCACAGTGAGATTACAGAGTTTTTAAAGTAGATGCAAACATCTACCTCCATATACCTGGTCACTTTTTTTCCCCCAAAATTCCAGTTTTGTGGCTTTTTCCAGAAAGAAGTAATGTGCATCATGCCTTCTGACATGGGGTATGAGAAAAGGTTACAGATATTTTAGAAAATCTAGAAAATTACCCCCAATTCCCAAACTGTACCTATAACTATATATTTTTTCGCAACCCTGTCAAGTTAACTTCTATCCCAATTAAAAATTATTTAAGTTTATAATCATTTTAGATTAAATAAAAACAGAATCTAGAGTGTTGCTTGGTACATAGCTCAGATTGAGGAGTGTTGTGGCTCTTCTCTGAATCATTTCTACTTTTGTTCATGTTTAGTGATTATCTAATGCATGGGACTTTAATAATCCTCTGAAAAAGGTCCCAGGTCTTATTTCCTTTCATACCTAATCTACATAGTCATGTTCCATTTAGTTTGTTCTCCCTCTCCTACCATGAGTTTTGCCATTACACAAATATAGGGATTGAATATTTAAATTATTGGCTCTGGCTTTCTTTACAGGAGATCTAAGCTTGAACCAGCTTCCAATTTCTGCTTTTCAAATTCAACTCCTGACTTAGCTCTTATTAATAGAAAGGGAAATAGAAGCTGTGGATAAAACAGCTGCAGCTATCAACCCTGGACATAAACATCAGAACAAAAGTTAAAGAAAAAATAGGAAGTAAAAAAAATTAATGTGAAGGGAAAAAAGTGTTCTCTTACTAATGTTCCCCTTATTTTTAGAGTTGTGTAGCAAAGTGTGGAAATTCAACACTAACTTCCTTGCACCATATTCATGTCCTGGACTTGTCACTGAATGATTGTTAACTGATCTTACACTACAGGACATTTCTAGATAGTATAACAGACCACTCTGAGAAGACAAACCTAAACTATAAGTAACTTCTCTAGTTCTGGAGATACATCAGCTTGTGAGCATTACATCTGCAGCACTGCAGGCTACATACATGTACTGCACTGGATCAAATTATATTAAATGTTTTTACACTATAAGCTGTAGCAATGAGAGGAAGAGCAGATCTGACATCAGATTTTGGGCTTGATCTCTTGTAAAAAAAACATGGTTGCCTCCATATGGTCTCTTTTACAGCTAAAGGAAGATGGACAGGTACCTCAGGAAGTTGATTCACAACATATGTGTGTTGAACCACACTCAGGTTCTTCCTCCACTGTCTGCACCAGGAGTGTAAGGAGACTAAGCTACTAAATAGGACACTTGAATGTTTGAAGTTATGTGTAGTGAATCCACTCCCTTTTGTTCTTGTTTCTAACACTAGTTGTAGTTCATATTCAAAGCAATCTGTCCCTTGTCTTCTGTGCTGAGCATAGGTGATCCTGGCCAAATCACTCGGGCATAGACATTTAGCTATGTAGGAGCATGTGGGTGTAAATGTGCAAGTGATTAAAATCTGAGCGAATGAGTGTTAATAGGTAAAATCAGTTTACCTAGAAATTTTGTAAACACCTTCCCCAAAATCTCACTGAGTTTTATTACACTAATTTCTCCACACAACTTATTTATGTAGCTTTGTAGAAGAAAATGATAATTTATCTGAACTGCATAATTTAAAATTGAAGCAGTTATTGCAATGGTTCATAGATTTATTTATTTCTAAGATAGGGGAAAGGAAGATTTTAAATGTAAAATTCAAGAAGAAACAAAAATGAGCTACTTTAGGAAAGAAAAACAAACCAAAAACCTCTACCATAACAAGTACTTTTCTTGTAAGCCTTTAGTAATTTCAGAACAGCTGTGGGGGAAACGAGTTCCTTTTGATGGGTCAGTGTGCCATACAACTGTTCCTTCAAGTTTAAAAAGCCTCTTTTTAAGTTTTTAACTTTTTTTGTGTGTTTTTAAGTATATTTTTTTCAGAAACTGAAACAGGACACAGTTCATATTCTCCTTTGGATTTAAACTTACTACATGCAATATATCAACTTCAATCCTAAATTGTGGAGACATAAAAAAATAGACAAAACATCTACCACAGGAATTACACCACCTCAGAAAAATGGGGCAACTTATGGCTTCCAGTCTTCTTGTTTACCTCTTTAAATATATTTATTTTCAGTATTTTATTACTTTGTATGGATGATATGGGTTGATAATCCTCATATAGGTTACTTCTATCTACATTTCTATTTCATTTAATCCCTTACTGACTCCTAGTCCAAATTCATCTTACTTTTTTTTTTTTTTTTTTTTTTCCTCCACAGCTCAGCCTTCTGGGCAGTTTCTAATCTTAAAGATCTTTTCATTTGTCTTGCCTCCTTTTCAGTGAGACAGAGACACCTAAAGAACCCATACTAAAAGAAGCATCTGTGGTCAGTGGCTGGAGCTGCTTTTCCGAAGTTTTGTCTCATTCTCTCATAACTGTGAAAGGATGATAGCATAAACTAAATGCCTAGCCTATGGGTGACTGAAGTTATAAGTTGACTTTTACCAATTGTATTTTACTGCTCATAGAAATGTTCTGATTTCTGTGCTCTAAATTCGCCATTGTATTTAAGTAGTTTCATTTGTAACTGTAGTCATATTGGATAAATATAGGAGGGGAAAAATAGATACTGTGCAATCTTAGGAAAGATACCACTCTCCTTCAGCATGCTCTGTGGCTAATATTCTGCACTTACATCCTCTAAATCTCTTGACTGATACCGAAGACAGAGTAAGATAACTATTAAGCACACAATTAGATGGCTAAAGGTAGATGGTGTGATTCTTTTTCAGTGTTTTCTTATGCCATGTATTAAATCTGGCTTGGAAGGCTGATTATGATTTGAAGACTTGCAATTATTGGCAAAAAGAAACATGCTTCACTGTACTTTTTTACAATATTCTTCCTGCTTTGTTATTTCTTTCATAAAGAATATTACTCTGAGTAGCAAAGGAAATACAAACCCACTCCTAAACCCCCAAAACCCCTGTGGAGAATAATACCAATATATGATATAGAATAATTTCTGTTTCAATTTTTTAACAAAGTGCACATTGCCAAAAATAAACAAACAACTGGAAGATGAAAGAACTTTCTATGCAGTATACAGTCCAAAAAGTATGTTTGTCTTGTTACAATCTTGCATGATTTATGAAATATGTAAAAGATAGAAAGGTGCATGGAGGAGATGACTGATAATGGGAAACAGACTTTTACCTTTAGGTTACTGGTTCAAGTCCAGCCTATGTACGGCAAGCAAATACTGTTCATGCTCTGGGCTTGGTACGTAATACACATGTATCAGTGAAATCCTACTCCCTTACCAGTGTGAAAATGTCATCATTAAGTTCACTGTAATAATTGGTACTTTTTATGACAGTCACAACTGGTGCAGGAGATGGAATAGATAATGGTAACTGCCTGGAACAATTTCTCTAGAACCCAAATTTAGCACATTGGCAATTAAACTAATGGGGAGCCTTTCAGCTGTGCATCTCCAAAACTAAACATCCTGTATAGAGATAAAAAGTCTAGAAACACAATGAAGAGAAGTTAATACCTCTGTTTTGGTACCCACCAACTACAATGATTAATCAAGTAAAAACACTTAAGAAAGTATAAAACAAATCACAAATTCCAAGCTAGTAAATTATGTAAAGTATGCCCTCAAATATTCAGAGAAGTGGCAATCAGTGTAGAAGACCCAAATCCCACAAGAGGTGAAAGGAACATTTTCTTTGGTCTGAAGCCCTTTCACAAATTGTAATTGGAAAATGGTTTTCTCCAGAATATTATTTTCAGTAGAACTGCCACAAAAGTTACATACAAAGCCATTAATAGGTCTCAAAATCTCCAGATTTTGTTCCATTGCTCAGGACAGGGGACTCTTATCTGTTTTCCACAAAACTGGTGAAAAAGTAGACAGCATATGCAAGCACTTTAGTACAGTTCTATCCTGGGTCAATAAAAGTCTGGAATGCATCTATCCCTCTAGGCTTCCTCCATTCAGAGAACATCTGTCCCATTTCCTTTGTTCCCAAAATCTTCTTTTGATTTGTCCCCAAGTCCATTCCTGGTTAAGCTGTCTTTCTGTCAGTGCTGCAGATGGGAACATTGTGTTTTTGTCTGCACAAAGCAACAAGGTACATCCTTACTCTTACATACACCAATAGGTTTGAACCAGTCATAGTTCAGCTGAAGTTCATTTTGCTTACTTGATCACTTTGCATTTTGCAGAGTTATGATCCTAATAATTGAATCAGCATATTTTATCCATAAACCCTATTTAGTAATAATATGTATGGCTTATTGAAATACAGCTAAAGAATATACAGAGAACATGAAGAGTGCTCAGTGAAAATCTGAGCCTGTGAGGTTCAGAGTACTTCCTGGTTTTTCACTGCTTCCATATTTTCTGTCTTCAGTGAAACTAATAAAAAAATTTCTATCTACGAACACTATATGATGTAAACCAAATTATTTCTGTGCAAAAAGTACATTTTAGATAGTTGCTTAGATGCTTTCAGGCAGGCCAGGATCATAATGTTTAGTACTGCTAGTAATGATACACAGCTACACTGCAAGATCCAGAGAGCCTACTATGAAGTCTGTTTTGTTTCAAAATCATGGTGTATATTTATATATGTACACATGAATGTATATAAGCATTTCACATAAATATTTTTAAAATCTATCCTATCCAGGAACAAAAGACAAAAAAAACCCCTCCACTTGCTGAATATTATATAGTTAAGCTTAGAGATTCAAATAGGGATCAGGTTATAGTGAGGATTTCCTCATGTATGGGATTCAGATCTCAGGATTTTTAGTTCCTTTTACTTGTACAGCCCACATAAAAATCCTAATTTAAAAAGTCCTAACCCCTTGTCCAGTCCAGCTGTAATCTACTTTCACCTGTCTTCTACACCTAAAATTTATGAGTGTTACTGTCAGTGATTTCAACTGGTTCTCCATGGAGACAGCAAAGCCAGCAGTAACTGGGGGATTATCTCAGAAAAAGATGCTTGGTCAGGTGAAAATCTTATCATTCAATAGGTTTATGGTAGTGTTGTGCTACATGGCTTCAGAGGAGGAAAATGTTCATTTAAGCATAAATTTAGACTTCGGTGTCTTTGCACTTGGGATAAAGATACTGTGACAAAATTCCTGGTTTTGCTTATGTCTTAAATATAGTCTAAGTAATGTTAACTGCAGCACAGGGGTGTAGAACACACAGGGGTGGATGCTTTTAAATGGTACCTCAGATGCACAAAACCCTGTAAGTATAATAATTCCCTGTCATTAAAAAAAAAAAAAGTGTATTTTCAAAGGATTCCCTGACATGGTAAAACAATACTATTACACATGGGGAAATCAAGATACATTAACTTGCATATTCTCACATCTAGAGTGGATTCTCAGGGTCTGGGTGACTACAGTAAACCGGTTTGGCAAACCTCTTGGCAAACTAAGATCCTCTGCAACAAGCCTGGCAAGTCTGCAGTATTCTGTTTCTGACAGTGATGCAATGAAAGGAAATTGCTACATCTTTATTTTTATCCTGAAATTGTCATATGGCAAGTTCAACAGAATGCATCTTTAGAATTATAGTTAACACATAAAATTTACTGATATTATTAATTATTTGGAGTGGAAATAAATAATAATAATAAAAAACCAAACAACAACAAAAACCCAAACCAAACAAAAACAAAACAAAAACAAAAAAAACCCCACAATAATAAGGTTTCTAGTTCCATGAAGGATCTGCCAAATTTTATAGGATTTTTCTAAATCGGGATTTAACTTTAAACAAACGTGGAAAAAGCTTTTTGTTAGTACATGTTCTCACCGATGAAGTACATGCATTTGTACATACAACAAAAAAATTTTAAAAACACTGAGTAAAAAGTGAGTAAATATGCTGCAGTTTCATGAATTGTTTACACATCATCAGAATTCATTATAGGTGATGGATAAAAGGCAGCTTAAGCATTAAAATTCAGAACATACATGACCTCTAGTGGGAGAATATGAATAAGCATAACTGGAAGAGAAACAGTGGAAGTAAATAGTAACATTTCCTGTTCTCTCTTAATTTTCCCTAGACAGAGATTGGCACAGCACTACCTTCTGTAATCCAAGAGAGTTATTATTCTGCACCATTGACAGAAGAAACTGAGGAGGAAGCATCAACTCCCAAATTAATTGATGGGTCTTCAGCACAGGGGTCTGGGGTTCTTGGACCTCAAACTCAAGATGGTTAGTAGTAAACAGAAATGAGTTTTGCATGTGTAGCTTTGCTTTTCAGTGAGCACTTTGGTTGCATATGAACGCCTACCTCTCTTACTGAACAGAAGGTATATAATTTCTGTACCTATCTTACTGAAGAGAGGTGTAACATATCTCTTCAATGCGCCCAAGTCAGATAGGTACCTGCTTAAAATGTTCCTATACTATTTCACTGTGAAAATAACTGTTCACCAATTAAGATATTTTTCAAATACAATTTTTGACTTCAATTTCACTGTCATTAACAACTATTTTTATTTTTTAATGTTTTGTTACATAGTTTTTACAAATGTGATCATATAAAACATAATTAAAATATTTGAGAATTTTGGATGATGAAAACTAGAAGCTGTGAAACCTAAGGAAAAGGAGATGTTTAGAAATTTTGGGTGAAGCTGATTTTCAGTTCTTTTGACTAGCTATAGTAAAATAATATCTTTTTACATATCACAGGGGAATTAAAATTGTCAAACACAATCTGTCTCTTTCCCACAAACGCTGTTATGCTAATAACTGGAATTTGTCAACAGCTACTCTAAATTATTGTAATTGAAGCTCACTAGAGTTATCCACTGCCATAATGGATCTTTGTGTTATATGGCGATCAACATAGAACAGCAAAATTCTACTTTTTAACTTTTTACTATACCTAAAAAAACATTTTATTCTTACAAAGTGTGCATTCAGTGAAGTTAATAATTCCCAGTTTTACTTTTATACATTTTACTAGTGAGCCTTCTCCAGGCAAAAAAAATAAAAAATAAAATAAAATTAAAAAAAAAATGTAAATGAGAGGAGAGTTCCATAAAAAGCCCACAATTTTCTTAAGTTTTAAAAGCTGAAGAATGTTACAAAATATTTCATGTAACTGTAAGAATATTAAATATTATAAAATCTGTATCTGTCAACAGTTTTGAGCACTGGATACAAATCAACTAGTGCACCAACTAAAGATATGCATGGGAGGGTCAAGGCTGTGACATGTCAGATCAGAATTTATTTCTTTTCAGCAACATACTTTCCTGTCAGATGTTGCTGTTCTTCTCAGCTCGGTACCAGGTAAAAGACTGCAAGGCTCAAGTTCACTTTTCTTGTTCATATCTATTTCAGTCTTTTCCATACCTCTGTCCTTTTTCAGTTTACATCTGCTGTATGTGACACATACTACTCGTCCAATATCAAAAATAGGGCAGAAGGGAAAAGTGTCATCCTGTACTATATTTGAATACATTTATTTACACCTAGATTTTCTGGAATGGTTCCAAATATGACTTTTTTTTTTTTTTTTCCTATGTGTTAAGCTTGATCCTTGTAGCTAATGTAAAGTGTCCTGTGAAGGAAGAGATTCTCAAACAGAAGAGTAGTCTGGTCACTGATTCTTTAATCTTTCCTGAAAAGACAGCATCTATTATAGCTTGCCCTTCTGCTAGTTACTGACATGACACAGTTAGTGCTGCCTGTTGGTAATTGATACATATAAAAAAGGTAAATATTCCATGTAGACACAATTGATCTGATCTGCAGTAAAACCATTTTCTTACTCATTAGTTATGCTACTATTCTAGAAAGTCACCAGAACAAACAACCAGCCATCTGCAACAAGGAGGAGGAGAACATGAAACAGAAAAGTATTAATATAGGATTAAAAGCCGAGAAAAAGATATGATGATTTATACCTATAATCAAAGAAAAGATATTTCAAAAATTCAACACACATAACAACTGACAACTTTTCCTACTGAAAATGACATTCAGACGAACCAGTCAGTGTCACAATTCTCACCAAATTTCAACAGTTCTTTCAAAAGAAATTTCTGAATTCACTGAAGTCATGAAGTTTTATGTCTGAGATAAAATGGTTTAATTTTTCATTTTTGTTAACCTCTGGTGGTAATGACATGTTTTGTTAACATGCTTTCCAATTTACCTTAACTCAGACAGAGAAATTTTTCATGACGTTTAATTTTTGAACCAGAAAAAAAATAATTTAAAAACGTGCAAAGGTATTGATTTTCTTTTCCATAGTTATGTAGGAAAGTACTAATTTCCTTACAAATTATTCAGAACTACAATTTACAGAACCAAACCTGGGAAAACATAACAAGCTTCAGTCATCAGCTGTTATTTCTCCATCTAGATGGAAGTGCACACTTGACAACTTAGGAACTTTATCTTTGGTTGGCTGCTGCCATCTAAATTGTCATTCTGTTGTTATATTCTGAGAAATCCTGTATCAGAACAAATTAAATGACCTCCATAGGCATAGGCAGGAAAAAAAAAAAAAGAATAATTTATTAATTTTCTTGTTGCAATTATGTGACATTGTGATCAAATATGAATGAGAGTGAACTTTATCATTGACAAGATCTTATCATTATGTACTTAGGTGTTTCACTGTAGTAATATGAATATAATTTGTGTCCATTTTTTTTGTAACAAACTGTTTTCTTTTAAATTCATTTATAGGCCTTCCCATTTGCCTTTTGTGTACGTGCCTAGGGACCACAGTCTACTGTGATGATCATGAGCTTGATGCTGTTCCGACATTGCCTAAGAAAACCACGTATTTCTACTCACGCTACAACAGAATCAGGAAGATCAACAGAAATGACTTTGCTAACTTAAGTATGGATAGTAGTATTGTTGCAACTATCTTTTATTTCTATTATTTCTGGCTCATACTAATCTAAGACACAGTGATGCATTTTATGTAATGTTTGATTATGGTAGGATTATGCACACAAATGGACATATGGAAAAGTGGTTTGCGACTTTTGAACATAAAGGTAAATCCTTCAAATGCAGGTTCTCTGATTAATTGTTTGAAATAACAGCTTTCATCTATCTTTTTGTTGTTACCTGATATCAACTTTAGAAAGGTAGGAAAAAAACCCAAAATCTCATGGAACATTTGTAGCATATTAGGAAGTACTGTTTTCCTAAACAAGACAAGTTCTCAGGTAAACACATTTTCAAACACTCATGAAGTGAATGTGTGAAAGAAATTATACCTTTTAAAGTACATGTTCATTGGTTTACTCCAGAATTATCTAGGAAATCCTTCAGTAAATGAAAATTGTTAATCTAAATCTGTCTGTGGGCTAAAACTGGCCAAAACTGATGATTTAGGAAGCTTGTATTTTCATATATCCTATCTGAGATTCTTAAAGATAAGTATGTTTTCAGGAAGTATTAACCCTATGCTGTTTAGGGATAGAGACTGCTATACACTCACCAGCTTGAATACTAAACCACATTCTTTGCTTTTTCTTTTAGACCTAACTTTGGGTAACTAATGCTTATTAATTTCATGATGACAAGTGTGGAATCAGTGTCAAAAAAAGCTACTCCAATAACTCCAGGGAATGCAAAGATCCTTTTATAAAAGAAAACTACAAGGGCTTGGTTTTCTCAAACCAAGATGATGGCTCAGAAAGAAGAAAACTGGTATATAAAAAACCCGAGAGATATACATACTAAGAGGGAAAATTTATTTAGGCCAAAATATGCTATTAGCATAAGAATAAAATAATAAAATAATCATGAAAAACACTCTGGGTGGAAAATAGAAGTAAGATGCAGAAAAAAATTTCTTTAAATTAATGCATATTAATGCACTGGTATTTGAACATTGTTCTCTTTTGGGAAAAAAAAAAAGCTTTCTTTTTTTTCATTGGAATAAGCATTTGAATGTATTTTCAGAAAAAAAAAAAGTCAATAGATCAAATTTATTAAATATAGGAAAATATTGCAAATAATTAAACTGAAACAAGGTGGCAAAGAATGTGCTTATCTCCCTTTAAATGTCATTTTTTAAAAAAAGTAACCAATTAAAAGATTCCCAGAACACGAAGAAATTTTAAAACTATGAATTTTAAAATCTTTCACCAAAAGATGTTTGAAGAATGACACAGGCAATTCTAAACAGGATGAAAAGGAGATGTTGATCTCCTTCTTTAGGAAAACTGTTCAAATACGGATTATTGTGTTATATACAGAATGCTCTCACATAGTGGGTCAGGAATGAATCTCATTCAATACACATCACCTGTAATTTAAATAACCCATTTGTCCTTTTTTTTTCCTTTTGATACTTCCCAGAAATACATTCTTACATGCTTGTTGTATCTTATTTCTCTTCCAGACAATTTAAAGAGGATTGATTTGACTGGAAACTTTATATCAGAGATCCATGAAGATGCCTTATGGAGATTGCCCCATCTTGAGGAGCTGGTGCTCCGTGACAATAGGATAAGGCAACTCCCTGAGTTACCATCTACTTTAACATTCATTGATGTTAGTAAGAACAGACTTGGTCACAAAGGGATACGCAATGAGGCATTTAAAGTAAGTCTGGGTTTGATGGGAAAATATTTTATTTCTCTCTCTCTCTAAATGATGTGGTCAGAAGAGTAGCCTAAGTGTCCCTCTACAGTAGTAAAACCATTATAGTAGTTAAGAATACAGGCACCATGACTGTGCTTGCTGGCTGCTGGGTATTCTTTAAAGATGGAGAAACATGTATGAGCACTAGCAGATGGATACAAGAACCCTTTTTATTCTTCTTTACAAATATCCACACAAGACATGCAGTGGCACACTATGTTTGCATCATTTTCCCCTGCCTTCTTCCTTCATCTTCTAGGATCTGCATGAACTGCAATATCTTTACATTAGTGATAATAACTTGGATCACATTCCTTTGCCGCTCCCTGAAAGCCTCCAAGCTCTTCATCTTCAGGTAGGCTAAGAAAGAAATGGCTTTGTATGTGATTTTCAAATATCAAGTAAAGCCAGAAAGGGTATTCTCTTGTCTTGTTTCTTCTGTTTATCCAAAAATGTACTTACTTGACTAAACAAACTATTGGAAATAGTTTCAAATACAGTATTTGAAAGAAGTAAAATTTATCTCAGCTAAGCCTTAATTATTAGAATTTGTAATACAATATTTTTCAAACATAAAATTTTATATTTATTTTTAGTACAGATTAAAATTAGGTTCACAGCTGTCAAAGGCAACATTTGTCTAAGAGACTTCAAAGACAGAAATCCCTCACACTGCTTATGTCAATTTACCAACAGGAATACATTTAAATACCCAAGGTTGCTTTACATATTGGTTGTGTCTATACCCACTGCATTTCATTCTCTTAATAAAGGTAATTCCACATTGCTAGTTTTTTTTCAGCCAAACTTTTCCATTTAACTATGTCGGAACATTTCATCCAGCATCTTTCTGTAATCCTATTTTTATACTTACTTTGACCCAAACCTTTGTTTCTGAATTATTACTTTTAGTCTTTTCCATCTCTGTTTTTTATCTTTTATCTCCCCTTGTACTAATGGCCAGTTATGATTATCAGTAGATAGTTTTATTTATTACATAATACAGAAAGAAAAAAAAAATCTTTGAATATATAACATGATGTGCCATGTACAATTTGACCTCTCTCTTTCAATAAATACATCTATAGAAATACTTTGGCTGCCAGCTGGCTATTTTTTTTTCACCTGGCCATACCTGTAAATTCAGTGCTATGAGCTACAGACCAAAGTTAATGAGCTGGACTTTCTCCACACCAATTTCTGACTAGTGAAGGAATGGATAAGGGATGAATTTTTCAGACAGTCCTCCTTTGAGGAGATGACCTTTTTACTCTCAATTTCCAGACAATATCATATTCTAGCAATTCATCGTTGAAAATAGTTCACTTCAAGAACAAAAGCTCAGTGAAGACAAGGTATCTAAGAGGAAGCTAAATCAAAGGAATAAAACCTAAAGCATTCAACTTTCCCTGTATGCAGACAGATGTGGGTTAAACTAATATGAGAGGGCCACGGGGAAAGAAATTTGTCACAGGTCAAATGGAAGATTTGTGCCTTTGCAGGTTGAGGCATACCAAGCTGTCAGGATAATAATTATGCTTCTATGATTTTTTGGACTGGCCTATGCTGCTTCCAACTGGTGCTAATAAGGCTTTTCAGCATGATCCCAGAAATGAAAATGCTTTTCTACCAGGCTGCTACATGGTTTGAGTTACTTAGTTTGGATGCTTTGCATTGGCCAAGGAATTTTTCCCTTCTTGGAAGATTTGTCGGCTACTGACTTGCAGCCACAATCTGGTCCCTTAAATTCAAACAAGTATCTCCCTAGGCTCTGAAAATACATCCATAAATAGTTCTTCAAAGAGTAAAATATTACTTTCAGGCAACTATTTTGATTTTCTTTTTATTTTTTTCATTTTTAGAACAACAACATTCAAGAAATGCATGAAGACACTTTCTGCAAAATGAAAGATTTTACTTATGTACGTAGGGCTCTCGAAGACATCAGACTGGATGGTAATCCCATCAATCTAAGCAAAACACCTTATGCATATATGTGTCTACCCCGTTTGCCCATTGGTAACCTCTTCTAAACTCTCACAGAATCCAATAATGTCATACACTATAAGAATCTTTAAAGAGAAATTATTAACTTGCTGCTACACTAGGCAAGATGTATTTCTTTCAAATCTCACTAATTTGGGAAATATTTCTCTTAATAATGAAATCGATTACTGAGATAGAATAGTATGAAATGATACAACTGCATTATCTACCCAAATTTCAGTTGTATAGAAATATTAATAAAACTATTTTACAGCAAAAGCTGTACCGAACGCAATAAAAGATCAATGTAAATGCAAAATTTTATGCTGAATGATTCAGATCTAATGTATGAATTCTAAAGTTAAATAATTTTATATGTTAAAATCTAAATGCAACATAGTAAATAAATAAAAATAAAATACATGTACACAATTACATATTTATCTCCTTCTCATTTAATTAATTATTTTAAGCTCAGAGGCACATCCATTTTTCTACTTCTTTCCTTAAAGATCCATCCATTTTGGAAAAGTAATAGCGATATTAAAAAAACCCCACATGTTTTCTTTAGCTGGCAGGATCTTTCCTTGAATCTTTAGTGAAACATAGAACTTCAACTTGTATTAGATTACCCCCCAAGAAGTATATAAATTATTCATTTATAGCTTCACAGTAATAATTGGTCTTTGCAATGCTTATGAAGCCCAAAGCTGTTTTCCGTATCTTTAATAAATTTGCCTGACAGATTATCTGGCTCATAAAAATGTCATGTAAAATAGCCTATTTGAGAAACATTAAACTTTGTTTTTCACAGGAAGTGGAAAAAACTCCCTCTGCATATTACAGTCACACAAAATATTGCACTTCAGTACACTAAAGACCAGAATTCAGAGACCCAAGTCACAAATATTCTTATGGAGCCATGGTTCAGTTTCCAATTATTTGAAATAATTTCACTCAGCTTTTTTGCTTTGCTGTTTAAGAGTCTTACCCATTTAAGATTAGGGAATTCCCTCTCATTGGATAGTTTGAACAAGTCACCTCCTTTTGTGTGGAAGCTTTAATTTCTTTTTCTAGAGAGTAAATCCCTAGGCAAGATCCACCAGATACATCACAGGTACCTGCTCATTTGGTTCTACAGTGACAAGCAGCAAATAACACCTGCACATCTTCAGTGATAAAGAACTGATTAAAATCTCTAGCCAAAAAAAATCCCCATAAAACACAACAAATCCTTACTCTTACAGAAACTGATATTTGTTTAACATCAAAATTCCCTTTCATCTTAGTGAACATACATGCTTATTTAAAATATAAGTGCAGCTGACTTGATAAATTTCTGTCAGGCAAGGCAATAGAAACTCTATTCAGAGATCACATTCTTCACCCTCACTACCACTTTATAGAAAAGAACACAAGGGGAACATGAACAGCAGGTTTGTAGGCTACAACCTCAGGCAGGCTAAAATCAGAGTTTCATAAAAGTCGAAATGACTTGTCTTTATGACCCCACCTTCACCAATTCATCAGTCTTCAAATATAAAAAAACCCAAACCACAAAAAACAACACCAAAAAAACCCCCAAACAAAAAAAAAAAAACCCAAAAAACCCCACATAACCAAAACAAAACAAAAACCACACACACACACAATACCAAATCAAAACATAACAAAAAACCCAAAACAAAAAACCCAAAACAAACCCAAACCAACCATACAACAAAGAAACAAACAAACAAACAAAACCAAACCCAAATATCACAACTGGATCCTTCACTTCTGTTTAAAATATTTTTTTGTTTCCAGACAGTTACACAGAACAAACTGTAGAACAACAGCTATCTTCATTTTAGTATTTCCTTCCAAAATTGCTCTTAGATACATGTGCTTAGTGCTGAGACAATATTTTTTCTTCCACCCTCTAGTTCTCTTCTGTCTAATAGTAATTGAAAGGTCAGTGATTTAAAAAACCCTCCAACCTACAGACTTGGTCTAAAATCTGGAGCTATGGGACTGTGTTTAGCTGTCAAAGGGATGATGTGCAGTACATCCTAAAACATACAGTATCTACAGTGCTTTATTCTGTAGTCATTTTGTGTTTTCTTTGGGACTCTTTTCCCTGTTCTGTCAATATGTATGTAAACAGCTTTATATTGTTTTGTCAATCAAATGAAAATATTGGGAAGGAAAAATAATATTTCTTCTATTGGGCTGTTGTTTTTTTGAAATCTCTCTCCATCATTGTGTTGCAGTAATAGTGGTAACCACCTCTAGAAGGTTATGATATCTGAGGGTTCATAGGGATTGCTTTCTAAATACTAGCCAAAGCTTTCACCACCATCCCTGTCTGTGCATCTGCACTGCTTGGACATATGCCTTTGTTCAGACACAAGCTTTAGGCAGGCTTTGGGGCACATTTTAACAAAAACAGCCATGATTCTGTGTTGAACTTAAATGTCCCCACTATGCAGATAGGTTGAATGTTGCCTCATCTGCAGCCATCTAGCTTGCAATATTGACACATCTTTCAGAGCTCTCACAGATGCTGCCAGTGACATGCAGACAAGCTTATTCCCAAAAGAGTCCTAATATTGCAGTGTAAATTTATCTCCAAAGACTTCTAAAGAGAACTAGCTAGTCACGATCACATGGTTAACATAGATGCAGACACTGCCTTACACTCCAGAAGCTTGCTACCAAATTGCATTCTTCAGAGGTCTGGGACAGGTTCTCAGCATGCAGAGAGCATGTGCTACATGCTCTGCTACTTCTCTCTGCCTGAGCCTTAGGTTCTCTTCCTCTGCAGTTCACTATCCCGTAACAGCTCTGCCAAACATAATGTCTAAGCCCGCGCTTGTCTTTCAAGCAGTTTTGCAACTTCCCCATCCAAGTACATGCCAAGAGTATGCCTGTGTTAGGGAAACTAAATGTTCTGACTTCTGCAACTGTGAACATGTGATATAGGAAAAAGTCAAGGTGCAATTTCACAAAAAGAGTAAGTTCTACAAAACTTCACTAAAGAAGCAAACAAAAACTCTGACAACGTTTCCTATGGGCAGAAATGCCATGTCTAGCACACACCAGCAATAGAAAGAGCGCTGGTGATGCATAAACTATACAACTTTATTCTTACTGGCTTCTGATTCCTGTGACTGTAAAGACTCCTAGGGAATATTATCAAGGTCATTAACAGTAGTGTATCTGTCATTTTCCACTGACTTCTGAGAAAAAAGCTTTTAGAAATTTTCTCTCGTTATCTTTACACTGTTTACACAAAGTGAATGTGCACGGACGTGACTGATTTTAGCAAGAGATAGCTAAAACCAGAACAGCTAAAAGCCTTGGAAACACTAAACATTAGAGACTGTGTCCAGTCCTAGGGAAAACAAACAAACCAACAAAACTATTAATAAGTTCAAAATTCTGGTGAAGTTTACAAGGCCAAACACACTCACTACATTCTCCATTTTATTAATTATACATATAAATTATTAGTTGTGATCCCTTATATTACACATGGATGTTAATGCAAAAATAATAATATCTTATGTTCTCTGCAACTGAGTCTACCACCCTTCAACTTTCATGTTATTGACATCTACAAGAACAGCATCCTCGCTCTTATTTGGTTGCATTTTAAAACAATGTTTGTATGAGTTTCTGTAATTAATTACAAGATCAATGTATGTGAGATTTATTAAAGAAATAATTTTATTTAGTTAATTAAATTAATAATTTCATTTATTAAATAAAAAGGGAGATGAACCGAAGCTTCAGGCAGTAAAATTGAAAATTCATAGTAGGTAAAAAGGTGTCTGCCCATGTGGATGGGTTTGAAAAAACAAGGAAGCCAGAAGGGAGAAAATCTTGTTTCTCTGAAGTTGAAAATGCAAACACTTCTCTCAGCAACTGAATCAGGCAGAATTTTAAGGAGCAAACCCAAACCTAGACCACCCTGACATCAAGCAATTGTTTCAAAATTAACTCATGGGTTACAAAGGGGCACATTTTCAACACAGGAAGGCAGGTGTACTGCTTTACTTCAAATTGTCCGTCTGCAAGACTAAAAAGCATATATATTCTTTTTATGCAGTCTAACTACCTGGGAGACAAACAATAAGTGTTAAAATCTGCAAATTCTCTTTGCCAAATACTGAATATTGGGGCATGAACCTGGAAAATCTAGGAAGAGTAAATAATTGAATAAAAAATAAATAATTTTAAACCAAAACCCAAACAAATGGTGATTCCCAGCTATTTCTGCTGCCAAGCCCTAATTGAGGAAACTGGTTGTGCTTCCCTGAATTAAGTTCCTTACCTCTCTCCCTTGATCCTTTGTGCACTATTATACTCTTACAACATTGAAATTGAGTGCCTGCAGATAACTCTTTCAGTGTCTGACTTTCTGGCTCCAGGGTAAGACATCAAGTGAGGTATTTGTTGCCTTCCACACTGCACGACCTAAGTGCCACTGAATATAACCGAAACAGCTGTAGCTCCCACCAGACAGTTACTATGGCACGGTGAGTATGGCATCAAGTCTTCAGACTTGCCTCATCCTGTTTTCTGAGTGGTAGGATGGTACTTCTATTTATTCTGAATCCAGTCAAACCTTATGTTGTGCCCTGAATGCCATTATTGACCAGGCCCTTATAACATGAGAATGTTAGAACTAATACAGTTGATGTTCTTCCCACTTCAGAAAATAATTCAGATGTTAGCACTAACAATTCCAAGGTTGTGTGTTTGAGTCATGTATAGGACAATCTGCTGCTGTTTTCCACCACTCCTGTCTGGACATGTAGGAAAGTCCTGGAAGTGGACAGAGCCCTGCTCCTCAGGGCTATTTCTTCCAGTCCCTCTCTGCTAGGATGTCCATGCTCTTAGAAAAGCCCTGTTAGTGAAAAAACCAAACAAATAAACAACAAACCCAGTGCTGGTTTTAAAAGAAAAAGATTGCCTTACATTTTATAGACATTTCAGTGCAGTGCTTGTGTTTGTCATCTTTTAAGAACATCTGCTGGGACTGTCACAGAAGGAGTGATAACTTGTAAATCATTTTTTGGCCTGTGGGACTGAACTGTGCTGGGAGGACATTAGGTATGTGAAACAGTGGAGCTATGTTACCCACCTCAGTAAATCCTAGGCTTTTTGCAGTGATATAGCTATTTCTGCTTCCAGGTTCTGAAATATAGGGTTGTCTCAGCAGTACAATCCATTTGATCAATACAAATGTTTCTACAACCACAGGACCAATCTTTCTTGTCTTTGGAGCCCCATGATGATCTCAACTGATCAACATTAATTACTCCAAGTTACAGGGCATTGATGTTAAATGCTTACTTTCAGTCAAAGATCTCATCCAAATGGAAATGCATGCAGGCATATTCTGCAGAAAGGCTGAAGCTGTCAGCATTCAACAAGGAGAAAAGTAATGACATCAAATCAAATCAAACCAATAACTGTGAGTATTAAACTACTTTTACATGTATAAAAGACTTTTCCATAACATACTGAAGTGACCATGAAGTTTGAAAAAAGTTGTATTTGCTTAGCCGATATGTCTCTCCAGCAAGCACCTTTGATATCTCACTCTAAATTGATCACAGAAAAGGGAGCATTATTAACTGAATAGGCAGCTAAAGAAATACTACTTTTCATTTGGGAAGGTCCCTGGAGTGCTACAGTCTGACTAGGAAAGAATGACTGCAGAAACTGCTACAGTTAAGATGGTAAGCCAAAGAAAGCTTTCCAAAAAATCACCATGTTTAATGACATCACCAGCCTGACACTCTATATTGAGGTTGAAAACACAAACCATATCTGGAGTAACAGTTGGGGCCAGCTTGATTAAGCAGAGATTATAAACCTTCCTCTTTTTCTTTTCTCTCTTTTTTCTTTTTCATTCCTCTGTGGAGCTGATCTTGATAACTGTCAAGATTCATAAGCAAAACCTGTAGCCATCTCTAAAAAATAACGCATAAAATACTTTTATTTTACTAATATGCACCATCAGTTAATCATATCATGGACCTCTACTGCCATCGTGTGTTGATAAATAGTAACAAGTAATATCATACTGAAGCCTAACATTAAGGGTAGATTTGACTTTGTTTGGTAAACTTAATCCTGTGCACAATTTTTCTATTTCATCTTTAATGAAAGCTGAAGAAATGGGAAACTCTTTCAAGAGAAAAACAAAGGAACATTGTGGGACTGTGGATTTGTGTTTTTTAAAAATCAGCCTAGAAAATAAAAAGTGGTAAAAATAATCCTTTTTGTATGGAATATTGAAAGACTTTATATTTTTAAAAATATTTTACTATTTTTACTATTTTGTATTTAAATAGATTAGAAATGTTATCAGAGCAATTGGAAAAAAATACATATGCTAAAGTGGTGAAAAAACACTACCCCAGAAATTTATCTTTTAGAGATAAAATACCTGTATGCTGCTCAAGTACTCATGTCTGTCAAGGTTTAGGGCCAGAGCCATCCACTAGACCTGTAACAGCTGCTCTGTTTTAACCCCTCTCTCTTCCCAAAGGGGAAGAGATAGGGAATATGGTAGAGAGACTTATGGATTAGAAAAGGAAACTATAACAAGTTTAATGAAAATAATAATAAAATGGAATATATGCAAAACCACTATCAAACCCAATGCACCCTTATGGCAATTATGTCACCATCACCACAGATGCTGTGGAGCAGGTATGGGGCAAGTCCCAGACTGGACTCAGTGGTAGATAGCAACCAGATTCAGGAACTGTGGGATAATGGCCTATTTTACTGTGAGACAGGAATACAGCTTCAGAAGAAAGGTTGAGATCCTTACAACATATTTACATTTCTTTAATGCTTAATGTAGAATTCTGTGGCCATGTAGAAATGTGGATCTATTTTTTCCCTTTGGGTTCTTTTCTCCAACTAATTATTTAAAAATCCCAAATGCTCTTACTGAAGTTTACCTTTGAATCTGATAATGCTTTAATTCTTTTTGCTTTTCCTCATTAATTTTCCTAAGCTTCACTGTTAGGTAGTAGAAATCCTCTCAAAACATTAGAGCTTGAACATTTAGCAGTATGCAAATCTCTCATTTGGCAAAAATCCTCATTTTTAGATACAATATCCTGACATAGCCCATGAGATTATATCATGGACTGTAATAGGACAGAGTGGTGTAGAGAGACAAGTAAAGTGAAAAGGAAAGGTTCGATATGCCATAAACTAACTACTAGAAACTGCTACTTCCTATTAGACTTCACAAACCCTTCACTGAAAACCGTATTACTAAATTTATTCCTAAATCAGTGTGATTTGCTCTCTTTCTAGTGTCTATAAGAATGATTTGAAACATTGCTAATCATGAAGAAAACAATTTGAGTAAGTGGTTTATAGCCGTATTATAATATCCCCTTTTGGTATATTTGTGCCTTTGAAAGGCAATAAAATCTTGGTAAACCTATTAGGCTTATCAAAAGGGATTTAGATCAATTGAAGCGTTGAGCAATTATTAATGGGATAAAATCTAACAATCTGAAATGCCAGATCCTGCACCTAGGAGACAGTCATGCTGGGCACTAGTATAATTTGGGAGAGGAATAGCTAGAGAGCAGCATTGCAGAAAAGGATCAGGGTGGGTTGGTGGCAGCAGGCTCAACAGGAGTCAGCAGTGTGCCCTGGCAGCCAAGAGGGCAAACTGCATCCTGGGGATATCAAGCACAGAACAACAAACCAGTCAAGAGGGGTGATTATTCCGCTGTGTTCAGCACTGGTGCAGGCTCACCCTGAGTACTGTTTAGAGTTGTGGACCTCACAATTTAAGAAGGATTTGAGGTTCCTCGAATATGTCCAGAGGAGGGCAACAAAGCTGGTAAAAGGGTTGGATGGAATTTCCTATAAGGAACAGCTGAGGACTTTGGACTTGTCTAGTTTGGAGAAAAGGAGGCTGAGGGGTGACCTCATTTCTTTCTACAGCTTCCTGAGGAGAAGCTCTTCTTCCTGGTATCCAGTGGTAGAACATATGCGAATGCTGCAAAGCTGTGACAGTGAAGGTTTAGACTGGACATTTGGAAGCATGAATGAGTGGTGAAACAGCAGAACAAACTTCCTAGAGAGGTGGTTGATGCCTCAAGACTGCAGTGTTTAAGAGGTAAATATCCTTAATACTATGCTTTAACTTTTCACCAGCCCTGAATTGGTCAGGCAGTTGAACTAGATGATCATTGCAGGTTCCTTCCTATTAAAAACATTCTATTTTTCTATTGCATTCTATTCTATTCTATTCTAGGATGGAAAGTTAACAAGAACTACAGTGTCACAAGACCAGAAGAGAGAGCTCCCCTAAAAGCATTTCCAATTTGGTTCTGAAGTATTTCACAATCTCATTAAGAATGTTTCCATTCAAATCTTCTTAATTATTTTCCAATTTTAAGGTAAAGATATTTATTTTTCTTTTCTTTTATGGATAAGGAGAGATTTGCCCAGTTATTTATTTTTTTTTAAGTGACTTTTTCTATCAAGATGATTTCTAAGATTGCCTGAAAATATAGGAGGGAAATATTTTTCTTCTTTCTTCCTCTTAATTAACTTTTAGTTATATCTAAAAGTGAATCTGTCTGGAGAAATGCTTTGGCAAAATTACAAGTGATTCAAATATTAACATTTTGGTCAAACTGAGTATTCTATTCATCTAGTCTGTACTGTATTCCTGGGATATTTATTTTTATGCAAATTTCAGTTCCAATGTGCTGAAAAATACTTGGTTTATAAAAAATGACAGAAGAAAACTGACAAGAGAAATCTATAGATTTTGTTGTGTAAGAAGTTCTAGCTGTTATGAAGGTTGGAGTAAGCATATTAGGTACCAGATTCTGCTAAAATGAATAGTGATGAAGCACAATGCTAATTTAATTACTTATTATATCATCACTGACTTCATTTGGAAGATTAACAGAAGTACAAACTCCTATACTGGGGAGAGTGGTTGTATGTTTGGTTTTTTAAACTGTTTTTCTACTTACACACGGTTTAGCAAACAGTTCATCATGTTACCATAGAATAGTGGAATTTATATTTCAAGCAATATGAATCAGAAAAAAGAAGAAAAAAATAAATTTGGACTTCTTTACTTAATAGTTATTTGGTCATTGAAATAACAGTGCCCTATTAAGTCTGAATTACTTAATCCTTTTGGTTTTGTTACTGTGCTAGAAAACATAAGAGTGCAATAAATTAAAATTAGTGCAAAATATTTATAATCTACTACACAATTGAACTAGTTTGATTGATTACAGCATATTTTCCCCATTCACAGTCTACAAGTTGTATGTCATCTTCTTGAGTTCAATGGTGGATCATTGACACTGTATTGCTCAGGAGACACTATGCAGAAAACTGTTTTAAAAGATCCTGAAAATAAGCTCAGTCATAAAGTTGAAATGCTTTTCTTCAGAATTAATTCTGCCATTATTTGTATGTATAAAAAAATATTTAAGTTCTTCTAATCTGGCAATAAAACTTTTTACATCCAAAGTTTTGAATATCTGATTGTTTCATCTATTTCATCTACTTTTGTGATATAATTAGGAAAAGTAACTCTGTGGTACTGCTCAATAATATGGCAGCGCATGGTTTAAATATTGAATTTCAGTTCAAAATGCTTCTGGGAAAAAAGCTTATTGCACTTCTAACAGTTTTGTCTTTTGACAAAAGAAACTACAGTTGTTAGATGAGTGCTGCTTGTGAATACCATTTTATCTCAAGAGCAAAAGGAAAATTTTGGGGTTTTTTTACTGTTGTAGATGGGAAAAAGAAAAAAAAGTTTGAAAGTGGAGCTGTTCTTACAACAGTAAAAAGCCTAGGCAAATTCTGATAAAGGGATTATCTATAATGGTGTCCCAGGAGGGTATGAGACAGACATAGGGAACTCACAGTGAAAAACAGTAGCTGAGAGAAAATATCATCTTCTTCTCTCCCCCACCCCACTTTTTTTTTCCTCAAGTGTGAGCTAATATGGCAAAGTAGTTTGCTCTAAAGTGCTCTGATAGGTAAGAGGCTGAAGCAACACTGAGTTTATGGCAATAATTTGAATTGATCTTGTTTATCAAATCACATTTTATATTTAAGATATGTTCTCCAGACACCCAGTATCTAATAATTTCAAGCTGATACGTAAATACTTTCAAACATGTGACACATCAAGAGTTTGAGAACGTGAATTACTATGTATAAGGATAACATTTCTGAAACCTGACAAACAACATTTCTTAATGCCTTCTGATACTTACACTGCCCAAACCACAAATTTATTGTGAACTGTGTTCGAATAAGTATTTCAAATAACATCCGAAGACACATAAAGATCAGCTTGGCATTGAAATTAACATTAAAAAACTCATTATATTAAAATCTAAATCACTAATATTTTTACTGTTTATAATTTAATATATTCCCAATTTGGCAAATGAGGCTAAGAGGGTATTGCTACGGATGTCATTAATGGCATTCCACAGACCTTCCAATAGCTCTTTATTGTACATTAATGAAGCAGAAAGGCTATATTTACTATTTCGTATCTCCCGGTAGTAGTGCTGGAAAACAAAACCCTATTCATCTACCGAATGTGACATTGACAGAAATAATCATAGCATTCTGCAACTTCTCCCTGGGAGTGTATGAAACAACCAACACAGCAATGCGGCCTCTCTTCATTTCTATAACCTCATGTGCCAGAAACAAGAGATCAGACTAATATGCATTTCAATCTAGGTGTTTCATACAAACAGTTACCAAGAGTAAGCTAAGAACAACCTTGCAGCCACTAGTTTAGCATATTATGTCAAGAGAGATAAAATATCTGGATTCCTATCTGTGCTCCAGTGTGCAATTTATGGTATTATAAAGTTGTACAGTCAAGAGAAAGGATTTAAGCCATACTGAAGAATGGACACTCAGGTCTCCTGAATTCTCAGTAGGTATTGAAACCATTGATGGTTTAAATGGTGAAGGACAAGTGTCATTCCCACCTTCAAAATCTTTGAGTATCTCTTCTTTGAATCTTTGTTGTGTAGCCATATCAGAAATTGAGTGCACACTATCTCTAGGACAGGACTGGTAACAGTTGTATTAATGTTAAATAACTATGACCACATAGGTTATTGACAGGTATAGAGCCATAGTTAGCTAACTTGAGAAAGGCTAATAAGAATAATTCAACTAAGCACTATGTTTACTTCACAGGTAGTTTATCCTACAGCTGTGATGTAACAGTGACTTCTGAAGTCTCATTGCTGCTGTTGGACTGATCTCTTGGGTAACTCACTGTGACAAGTGAATAACTCTATGTCAGGTCTGAGGATGGCTGCCTGAAGGACTCTTCAGGTCTCTTGAGAAAACTGCTAAAGAAAATGGAACAGGACTATTTAGAGAGGCTTTTAATGAGAATCAGTGGGATGCCCCCATTCTTATTCCACTTTCACACTGGTACAAAAACAAAATCTGCTGAGAGAAAGACTAAACTAGATCTGGAGACACAGATATAACTGAGAGAGTCCAGTAAAAGGCCAGCAAGATTAGTAAGGGATTGGAGCACCTGACATATGATGAGTGGCTGAGAGAGATGGGACTGCTCAGCCAAGAGAAAAGAAGAATGAGTGGGACCTTCTGAATGTTGTATAAATCCCTAATGAGGGGAGTAAAGAGGTAAGAGTCAGACACTTCCAAGTGGTGTCCGCTAAATGGACAAGAAGCAATGATCACAAATTGAAATACAAGCAATTGAATTTAAATATGAGAAATATTGATCACTACAGTGAGGGTGGTCAGATACTGGGACAGATTGCCCAGAGAGGCTGTGGAGTTTCCATCTCTGCATCTTTAATACCTGACTGATTACAGTCCTGGGAAACCTGCTTTAGCAGACCTTGTTCTGAGCAGTGAACTCCAAAGGGACCTCTCAACCTCAGCCACTGTGTAATTCTGTAATCACCTTAACCTGGTTGTGTTTTCTTATTTGGCAACACAAGGTTATTGTTACTTAAAAAAACCCATCAATTCTGAAACCTATGAGCCAGCACTGTGCCCTTGTGGCCAAGAAAGCCAAGGTCCATAATCCTGAGGTGCATTAAAAAGAATGTAACCAGCAATTTGAGGGAAGTTCTCCTCTGCCTCTACTCTGCCATAGTGAGGACACATCTGGAAGTACTGTGGCTCCCCAGTTGAGGCAGGGAACTACTGGAAAGAGTCCAATGGAGGGCTACAAAGATGATGACGGGTCTGGAACATCTCCCTTATGAGGAAAGGCTGAGAGACCTGGGGCTGTGTAGTGTGGAGAAGAGAAACCTGAGAGTGGATCTTCTCAATGCTTACAAATATCTAAATGACAGATGTCAAGAAGATGGAGCCAGACTCTTTTCAGTGATGCCTAGCGACAGGACAAGGGGCAACAGGCACAAACTGGAGCACAGGAAGTTTCATTTGAACATGAGGAAAAACTGCATTACTTTGAGGGTGACAGAGCCCTGGAACAGGCTGTCCAGAGAGGTTGTGGAGTTGACTTCTCTGGAGATATTCAAAACCCACCTGGACATGTATCTGTACAACCTGCTCTAGGTTTGACTAGATGATCTCTTCCAACACCTACTGTTCTGTGATTCTGTGAAAACACAGCTCTACACCATTAATGATTGCACAATAATGTCCTTTGCATTTACCATCTGAGTGATCATACTGAATTTTTTAAAAAGCAATACAATCCATGAAATCTAATCTGGGACCACAAAGCACTAGATTGATTATCATTCTGTGCTGCCTGCTGCTACACCAGAATAGAGATTTGAGTACCCTGATTTGACAGATGTTTAGGAGATGAGTATAGAGTATTTATAAATGATATATCTGTTTACAAAGACTGCAATTACTTTCTGGTCCCAGCCTTCCCCATCCAGGAGCTCCTCATCCATGGTAAGCCATGCTGTCTAAAGCTAGCTCTGTCTCAGTTTCTCATTTTTATTTAAACCACTTCCTCAGTTTTTTCATCTAATATTAACAGACTGAGCAGCTGAACACTTTCCCTGTTCCCACCTCAGTCCCTCCATAAACCTCAGAATTATAGAATCTTTTAGGTTGGAAAAGACCTTTAAGATCACCGAGTCCAACCATTAACCTAACTCTACCAAGTCCACTGCTAAATCACTGCTAAACCTTCATCTACATTAGAAAACTAAATTGATCAAGGCACTGTTGTGCAGCTCTCCATCTAATTAACATGTAGCCTGGCATCATTTTGGCCTAAATGATCTAGTGCTTTTCCAGCCAATATATGCAGTTAGCATGAGTTGGAGATGACTCAAAGCCAGCAGTCTGGATGCAGACATCCTATTTTGGGTGGAAAGCGATCCGAGACTCATAGAAATAAGTTATGCTATGTCAGTTGGCCTCAAGTCCAGAAAGGACCATTTAATCTATTAATATAAACGCAGCAGCTTCAGAGTCTTTATTCCAACCTATATATCCTTACTTTCCTTGTTTGGTTCATATTTTCTCTCTCACAGGTTCAAATTAAGTGTTTTCTCCTTGGTAGAACCACACAGGACAGTAGCAATCTTCCTGCTCTGAGTTTAGACCCCAGGCCCAACTCAACCTGCAACACACCAGAGGTGCCCAAATCCTTTTGAACCCCTTCTAATCCCATGCTGGAATACAGGCTGGTATGTATGCCCACATGGCTAGCTCATGTGTGCTCAGAGCACGTGGAATCCTCAGACAAAACTTCACAAGTCTCCTACAGTGATAACTAAATGGCACTTTCTTTAAGGATGAATGAATGGAAGAAAAATTAGTGATTTATTTTCATTCACAACAGAAGATGTATGTCCTAAACAAAAAGCCATTCTTCAGTTCAACATTGAATTCTTACTCTAAAGTACAGGAAGTTGAAAAGAAAAGGACCATGAGGATTTTTAACAGGGACACAATACCTTTTTATAGTTTTGTTCTCAGAAATAGCTGAAATAATTTTGACTAAAAGTTTCCCAAAAGTTAACCCTGAAGAAGACAACCAACATGGAAAATTTTAGTCCAGTGATCAATCTGGCAAAGGTAAAAATGTGTGAAGATGGGATATTACAGTGAGAATTACCACTGATAACAGGTGGTACTTAAAATGACATACTAGTGAACTACCAACAAAAACTGTGCACTTGTGAAGTAGTTGTTCCCCCATGAAATTACACCTAAACAAAAACATATTCTGAAGAACACAACTGTATACCAGAGGGAATAAACAACTTTGGGCTGTGCCAGATTTTTCATATCTAAACCTCAAATGGAAATAATCTCACCTAATTTTAGATGTTTTACAATATCAGTTATCTCCTACAGGGACAGACACAAAAGTAATGAAAATTTAGCTTCAGCCTTGCAAGTGCAAGATACCTTCTCTAGATCACACTGAGCCCAGCTCCATGCCTCATCCACAGCGTGGCTAATCTTAGCCCCGAGAGCAAAAAGTGACTTCCAAGGCATTACACAGTTCAAACTGTTGCAACATTTTGGAAGACTGTACAGATTTGTCTGTATAATGGAGATATTAGCAGGATACAGTATTTAAGTATCTACTAGTCAAGACATCCATGGAAAATTTTGATCAACCAATTAAGCAGTACACACCCATGAGTTATGACATTTTGACAGCTCCCGCCTGGCGGCGCTGCGCGCATGGGAACGCCGCGCCCGGTGGGCTGGCGGCTGGACGGGAGCGGTCCCCGGCTCGAATAGGGAGGCGGGTCTGGGAAGGAGATTATTCCTGCTCCTTCTCCCAGCTCCGGCAACACCGCCTCTCTCTGCCTCTCCCTTGCAGCTTGGTTGCGGATCTTTTTCCCTCAGCGACACATTTCCAGTGCATTCAGGAAGCAGCGAGATAGAGAGTAGAGGCATTTCAGCGTTGTTGGTTTAACAGGTATTTTTTTCACGAAGGAAGTGACAGGCCGTTTGCACACAAAAAAAGGGGGTTATTTCTGATTGTAGCTTTTTGATGGATCCAATCATTCATTCCTTGCACTGAAACCATTCTTTGTTCAGCAGAGCTTTTAGCACTATGTGACAGTGGCCTGAAAAGACTGAATTACAACTTCAAGATATCCTTTCAGTTTCACTAACAAATGACACCTGGACACTAAGGGATTACATTATTTGGACATCAAAGGGACAGTCCCTCTAGGATAAATCCTAAATAGCTTAATAGCTTTAACAGTTTGATACTTAAAGGACAAAATATTTCAGCAAAGCATGAATAATGTGCCCATATCCATGTAAAACCAGTTTGCAACTCCACTAGGGTCCTGGCATGCTGAAGGATGATAAGCAAGTTGGCAAACTAGTTTGAACTTTGATTTTTCTACAAGTAAAATAGTGACCTTTTACTTGATATTACTAGATATGTCAGTGTGTTTGATCCATTCATAAACTGTTTAGAAGGCTCACTGCTAAAGAAATACAAGTGTTTATCCTGGGGTCATCCCAGCTCTTTTCTGGAGTGGGAAGTATTTTTAACTGTTAATTTTAACTGTTACTAAGAAGTAGGATCTGAAAAACATGAGGAAAAAAAGCTGGTTTCAGCCCCAAAGAGGATTACGGGTTGGGAGTGGGAGAAGAAAAATTTTAAGCCAGTAAAAATTCTTGGGAAGTGAAAAGTATCAACCCCCTGAATCTTGCTACTGGTGGGAGTAGTAGAAGTAGCTTTCCATCTGTTCAGCTCTAGTATGCAGAGCTAGTCAGAGACTCCAACAGAGTGTTTTCCTGCTAAAAAACAGTTTGTAAAAATTGAAATGTAGTTCAGGGTCACAGTGACAAACTGTCATTGTTTAAAGAATAGCAATGGTGACAGATGTGAGATTCTGCTAAAAGCAAAACAGAACATATTTTGGATTTGTTTCCAAATAATTTTTCATTTCTATCAGTATAAGTTTGGGGAAACTGAATTATCTGTATATGATAAGAATAGGATCAAGTTATATCATACACCTTAAAACGCAGCTCAAAATGACTGTTATATTCCACTGCTAGGTTTTATGGATATAGAATAAAAAGGGCATTAAAAACTATTCTAGAAATGTCTTAGAGACTTAATAAAAACATCCACGCACCGACTGGCATTGATTTTGTAGCATAGAACTTGAAAGCATGAAGCCATCCTGAACATGAAGTGCAGTGGTAATTTTTATGTCCACAGACTGAAAAAAAAAAAAAAAAAAAGAAAAAAAAAAAAAGATTTAATTGTAGAGGTGACTATAGTTGATGCAATATACCACTGAATTTGGCAAACCTATGCACCAAACCCAAAAGCTTTACCATTCTAGGGCTTAATCTTCTCCCTTTTAGACTCAGCAAAATACAGGCTAGGAATGTCTCTGCTCTTAAATGTAGAAGAAAACCTACTTATAATCAATGGTCTGAGGAGACAGAGGCATGCTGAAATACAAAAGTAAGTTTCAGAAAATGGGGGTGCTTCGTCAAAAAACTTGTGAAGCTATGGAATATTTATGGGGACTTCATGCACTGTCAGACTAAAACATAACTCTTCAGAAGTCTTTCTCTTCATAATTTTTCTGCTTTTGTAGACAGTCAGGCTCATGCAGACTTTTTAAAGGCTAGCAAATTGTCTAGTTTGCTGTAGTTTTTCAGTGGAATGGTAGCTACAACAAAATTATCTCCTCCTACTATTACAGTGATTCCACTGGGAGGCCCCCTAACTGCTCAGGGAAATAAAATGCCTGACTATTTGTATTTCATGCTCTCCCTGAAGCCACACCCAGCCCATGATAGCAGGTAGCTAAGTAGTTTGTTAGATAAATTACAATGACCCAAAACACAGCAAGCTTAATTCCCAGGCTGTATTAATAAGGATATAATTTAAATCAGTAGACCTCTATCACTTCATATAAGATATACATCTCATCCAGGTTATTTAAAATCCAGGGAGTTTTATCTAGAACTTGTTTTCACTAACTTTTGCTGCCTCCTTGCCTAATTATCAAAGAGATGTCTTGCGTCTAGAGAGAAAGTAATTTAATATGTTTTTCTAGTTGCTACAGTAGCTGAGTCATAATACATGGTTTGTGAAATTACATCCTTTCTTTTGTGATGGGCAATAAGATAGAGGGAGATGCATGAATTAGTGTATACGTAGGAGAGATTCAGAGGAGAGATGGATTTTGGCAGAGTAAAGTCTGTTTTTAATCCACAGAAGTATCTCTGGTGTAGAGAAGAGGACTAAAAAACCCACTGGCAAACTAATGGTTTTGGCAGAACATTTCTCCTGAAAACACATTCCAGTGTGAATCAGCTGTAAAAAAAAAAAACCCTCAGATAATATATTAAAATAAAACAGCTTGAAAGTACTTCTTGTGCATCTTTACACCCCAAAGCACATACTTCATTAAACTGTGTTTTAAAAAACAGGATTTCTTTAACAAGAAGACACCTAATTAGAACAGACATATTTAGAAATTATGTAACTTCTGCAATATATTGAAAAGATACTTCAAGGAGAATTTATTGTTTCTTTTTTAGCATTTAATCTTTTTAATAAATGCCTATACTGGTTAAGATAGCTATCTTGGCCAAATGAGCATTCATTTTTTAGACTGTCTATAAATCTCTTCATTATTTGAAAATAGTTTTAATCTAAAATTTATTTATTCCATGCTCAGAATTAAGGTTTATTGGGCCAAATTTCTGTTTGGATTATTATTTTACTGAGAAGAATTCTTTATAAAATTAGGAATATGTTATGCATGCCTTTTAATCTTAAGAGTAAAAATAATAACTAAAAAAAAAAAAAAGTCTTTCTAAAAAGAGAAAGGAAGATGCCAAATAAGATGAGCAGCCTTCTAACATGTCAGAATAAAGCTAAGCACCTTGGAGAAGAAATGAAGAAATCAAACAGAAGGCACAACTGAAGAAAGCTCCGTGACTGGAAGGCCTTCTAACGTGGCACATGTTCCTACCAGTCAACATTTACTTTGAAATGCTGAATACACTTGTTTGCTCTTTAGTGACAGATTAAGCACAGATGGTAATTCAACAATCTTGTCTGTGCTTGTTGGCCCAGAGAACGTGACCTGAATCTGTTTTAAGCAACAGACTAATGTGTTTGCTCAAGACAGCATCAGGCATTGCTGAGTAATCCTTGGATTCACATGCAAACCTTTTCTCACCTCTTGAGATTTTTCCAACATGGAAGAGCAGGTGCTTATATGTGCTTGATCTAGGATGAAAGATGGTTTTCTGGAACACTGCTGAAATTTCTATTTTGACAGATTTTCATGGAGAACATGAAAATGAGCACATTATGTTTCAGAGAAAGGTTACTGGATTGCTATATCACAAAAATTTTATTCATAATATGTTAAAGCAGCAGGCCATGATTCAAATGTGCATTTAAAATACAAATAAAAATATTTGTCACAATTCTAAGAGTATTTACTATGTAGATGTATAGCATTTTCTGCATACCAAGATGTATTTTTGATGCTACGTACAGCAAATTTGTCATCTATATTACTACCTTTAAAAAAAGTTCTGAAAACAGCATTTGCCTTTGCCTAAAAGTTACAAATGTGCTGAACTACCAGAAATTAAGACAATATCTATAATATCCTTGAGCTAGATAGAGATAGATCAAAACCTCTTACACTCCCAATTTGATCTTATTGTTCTTTGTTGTTGAAGTTAGGATCCAAAATCTTATTTTCTATTATAAAGAGACTAAGAAGTACACTACCAACTTTTACCCCTGCAGATTTCCCATTGAACACAGCTCTGGGGATATCACTTCAAGGGCAGATGGTTAGAGGTCTGTCCAGAGCACCCCGGGGCCTATCTGTGCTGTGCTTGTGAATATGCTGCTGTGTAACAGTAAAGCTGAGGCTCCTGTGTAGATGTGCCAGTTATTCTCATACTCGTATCTCTGTACTTCTCAGAGTAAGCCTCACAAATTGTTCTCCACTGGAAGCAAATGTTGAAACTGTTCCAAAATATCAGGAATTCTCAAAATGTGTTTTTAGTCTCAACAAGACTAACCAAAGTTTCCTTGTTTTGTACATTTGTCTCCAATGGTGGATAAAACTTAGCACATAGCTCATCCTTTCTTTACAAAGCAGGTAAGATATAATTAACAGGGAAAATAATTAATAACTTAAAAGAATTCTAAACTACATCCCCAGAGATTTCATAAAATTCTGAGGTCTTAAAGGCCAAACGTCTTTAATTTTTTTGAAACCTAAATTAAATTTTTACCTTGTATGTAATCTTTAAACAAGTACTATTTCCAATAAAATAAAATAAAGCCCAATTTGTTTCAAGACTTTTTTTCAGTCAAGCTTTAATTTAAGAGATAGATGGTCAAACTTCCTACTAGTAGGGATTTCTATCTACTTGTGTCACAAGGTACTTTTTTTCCAAAATTAGTTTTATTCATCCCTTTTCTACTGTGATGACATCATGATATCATTGTGGAATGTGAATTTTGGGGTCTTATGGAAGAAAGGCTGAGGACTACATAGAATCATAGAATTGTCAGGGTTGGAAGGGACCTTAAAGATCATCCAGTTCCAACCCCCCTGCCAATGGCAGGGACACCTCCCACTAAAGCAGGTTGCTCAGAGCCCCATCCAGCCTGGTCTTAAAAACTTCCAAGGGTGGGGCTTCCACCACCTCTCTGGGCAACCTGTTCCATGTACATCATGGAAATAAGAAGAAACTACACATAACATAGGGAAAACGGGAATTTTTAGGCATTTTTGTTGTGTCATTATATACTTTTCTGTGAAGGAAAAGAAATTTCTTACTTTTCAGACAATTCAGATAGCACAATCTGCAATTCAATAGTTAATTTTAATATGAATTAATTTATTTTTTAAAATCTGCTCATAATAGTCTTTGAACTCACAAATAGAATTAACTTGGAGTTCAGTCTTAAGAGATCCATAATTTAACAGGTTTTTGCAAATCTTCCAACTTATTTTACAGTATTTTTTCACTACTACTTTACAAGGAGAACAGGATATAAAATCTACAATTTTAAGGAACTAAGAACAGGAGGACTTGGAGGTAGAATAATAAACCACTTCTTGATACAAAACTCCTGAAGCATGTCCTCCCACTTTAATGAATGTCTCAGTACACAATACTCCTAAAAACAAGATATTTTTTTTTTCAAGTTCTAGGACTAAAAACTTATAATTTCGTGAAAGATCAGTATTATTTTCCAGAAATGGTAGCCGAACCAGGCAATATTTATTTTCTGAATTCAGACTTTGAACCCAACTGGAAAGACCCAATTGAAAAAAACTAAAAAAAATCACGGACCACTTTTTCTGATTTCTTTGGGAAGTATTTTTGAAAAAAAATAAATAAAAAAAAAGGAAACAATGTCTCTGTTTTCTTTTTACATGTAACTTATTCTTCAATAGAAAGAGTCTAGAAAATTACAACTATCTGACTATAATTTGAATATCATATCATTAAATAAATAACTTATTTTAAAAGAAATACAAGTAATCATCACTAAAGTATTTGCATCATCCCTGTCTGAACGATACTCAGGAGCTCAAAAATAAATTAAGCAATTTCACCTAATAAATATCATTACTTATAACAGTTGGGATACATGTTTGGATTTTTAATTTTTAAAAAATTTTTATATAAAGACAAAAATATAGAATCTGTAAGGGCATATGTAATCTTTTTTGCCTTTTAAGTATTAATTAATGGGTAGCATTTGCATGATAGAGATTTTGTGAACTGGAACTACTGTCTGAGTTGACAAAGCTATTAAGAATTATTTTCCAGTATTCCATTCCACTCCATGAATTTACTTTTTTGATTAATTTAAAAAGAAAACTGTGTTATTACTTATGTGAAGAATAACACCTTGCTCTAGCAAATTATTTGTGTAACTGGTGCCATATACATTACCAATGTGTTTATTAGAGATATTTTTAGGTAATATAAACTGTAATATCCAGTCACTGCTGCCAGAACTATGAATTTCACCTGAGGATGTGGATCCCACAGAGCTTTCTGCTTTCAAGCTACTAGTAACCAGTGTCACAGCAAATGCACTCATTAGTTACTAGATTTCTAATAAAGACAGCTATTTCTCTAACTACCAAACCAAGCTCACTGAAAAAATCCCAGCAGTAACCAGAACCACCATAATTGTGTTGTCTTTTTTTTTTCTTGTTTTCTGTTTTTCCATGAACATACATAAAATTAATTTTGGTCAAAATCAAGATGACAGGAACCTGTGTACTGATATCACCACACTCAGAGCTGGACAGGCCTGCCAAAGTAAAATGCTTTGAAACAATCCCTTTTCTGCTACTCTACTGCTATTCTTTATCAAATACATATGTTCAGCCATAACATAAGAACACTCATGATTTTATAGATGCTATAAATATATTGATAGAGAAAGATATGTTAGAGAGTTAGTACTACAGTGAATGGTCCCAAATACATTCAGCTCATTAGTTTAGATGGCTACTAATGTCTATAGTCTTTCAATCAGCTGTAGTCTGAAATCCTAATACATAGCCTGAAAGCCAATCTCTCCATCAATACTCAAGCCCTTTGTTAATTAATTTTCTCTGTTTGTTTGGGTTTTTTTTTCCCCACAGAAAAAATTGTAGTATGAAAATCTTATGTCAGCCAAAAATTATTAAATTCAGGCTTGCACAGATCAACACAATTATGCAACACAACCTTTTATTTACCCCTCCTTAAATGAGCCAGAGGCCTTTTGCATGACCATCTTAAATGACCATTTTTCATCTTCAAGATTAATAACCTAAATAAAACAGCATGTCTAGAGTTTAGTTTAAAGATTAGGACAGCTAAATTTTACACTCAGACACTGGCATCTAAATTCCTAGCATAATGTAGATTTCCCAGTCCAATGACAGCCTACACACCTTGCCTGAAAGTCCATTTAAAGATTCTTGCATTAGGTGCCATAATCTACAAAGTGAATCTCAGTTACTTCTCTATCACTAGAAATCCAAACTAAATACTGTAAGTAATTTAAGAGTGGTGTGGGGTTTTTTTTGTGGTTTGTTTTTTTTTTTTT
>JANIJG010020601.1:0-11223 GCA_024611175.1 Megaceryle torquata
CCGGGGGTGGGGCGGCTCCCCCCGGCCGGCCCTTTTTATTTTTTTCTTTTTTTTTTCCTTTTTTCCCTTTTCCCCGTCTTTTTTTTTTCTTTTAACGGGGGGGTGTCCCCCCCCCCCTGCCCCTCTCCCCAGTGGGACGTGCCCCAGGCTCTTCTCCCCCACCCCCGTTTTCTCATTAACGCCTTGTGCTAATTGGTTTCTGCTGCGGCTGGTGTCCGACCCTCCCGGCACGGTGATGCTGTGGGGTTGCAGGGGGGGAGCGTTGGAGGGAAACTGAGGCACGGGGGAGCAGGCGGCTGGGGGGAGCTGAGGACACACACACCTCCACCCACCCTGGCACAGGCAGGACAAAGTCACCGCATTCTACAGCGGGGAACAGTGCAGTGCTGAGCTGGTGACACCAGCAGCTTCCAGCCCGGATCTGTGACACCCCAACTTCCTGTCCCAGCAGCAGGGAGATGGTCCCCAGAGCCAGGGTGCTGGATCCAAACCATCACCCAGATACTGAAACCAAAATCTTCACCCCTTCACCCAGATGCAGGACCCCAAACCATCACCCACGTGCAGGACCCCAAACCATCACCCACGTGCAGGACCCCAAACCATCACCCAGGTGCTGGACACAAAGCATGGCCCGGGTGCTGGAGCCACCTCTGAGCAGGCTGGGGAGATGTGTTGGTTGCGGAGGAGATCTCAGTGCTCCGACCTTGCCGCAGCAGTTTGGGAGGTGATGCTCCCACCTGCGCGGGCTGGGGACCGGTGGTCCAAATCTCACAGGGAAGGAGTGAAATGAAGTTTTTCGTGACGTGTCAGAGCTGATGTGTTCCAATAGCACCAAAATGCAAACACTTTACATTATCCTTCTTCCACATCAGAAATAGCTTTTGGGAAATGTCCATTTTAAGGACAGGTAAAATAGTTTTAAAAGGTGAAGCTGGAATTAAAAATATTTCAACCCACCTGGATTTTTTTTTTCTATAATTTAATTGTTTACAGGAAAACTGTAGGTTTTGGTTTTTTTTAAAAAAACCCCAGTCTATTCTTAAATGAAAAGTCTGTATCTAGGAATTTCTGTGAGATGCAAAAGCTGGTTCCCCCAGCTACAAGCTCTGGTGGCCCCAGCAAAGATCCCAGTAAACCCATCAGTTTTGTCCCACAAAAAATTCTCCCCTCGAGGAGACAAACAGGACGCGGGCGAGGGCAGGGCCGGCTGCCAGCGCTGGGCTGGCTCCTGGGCTGCGCCTGCCCTTAAACCCTGGCCTTACCCCATCCCTCCTGGAGGCCTGGGATTTTCTGGAGGGCTCAGCTCGTTCTCAGGCACCTCTGGTGCTCCCATCAGATGAGCATTTGCTGCACACCCACTTCTGCAGAATGAGGTCCTGACCTTCTTGGAAGAGGCCCCCCAGGACGTGTTTCTTGGAAGTGGGGTGCTCCAGCCCCACGGCGCTGCAGGCAGGGAGGGCTCCACTTCCTGACAGCGCTTTCCTTCAGGGAGGGTCAGCCTTCCCCCCTCCCTCGCAATGAAAAAACAGATGACAAACCCTTTAGCCAGCCCTCTCCATGCTCCCTGGCTTCGGCAGCGTTTTCTCTGTCCCAGGGAGGGGATTTATGGCCTTTCAGAACTTAAAGAGGGCTTATCAGAAAGATGGGGACAGACTTTTTAACAGGGCAGGCCAAAGGGTGATGGTTTTAAACTAAAAAAGGGGAGATTTAGATGAGATATAAAGAATAAATTTGTTACACTGAGGGTGGTGAGAGCCTGGCCCAGGCTGCCCAGAGAGGTGGTGGCTGCCCCATCCCTGGCACCATCCCAGGGGAGGTTGGCCTGGGCTCTGAGCACCCTGCTCTGGTTGCAGATGGCCCTGCTCCCTGCAGGGGGGTTGCACCAGATGAGCTTGAAAGGTCCCTTCCCATCCAAACCAGTCCATGATTCTATGATTCAATGATTTCCTGCAAGGGTCAGACCTGGTGCAAGCAGCCCCTGGCTGGCCAGGAGCCCTCTGTGAGCTGGGCTGGTGGGCAGCACGACACTGCACACCTGGCAAACACTGTCCCGGCATCCCCGGCGTGGCACAAGCCCTTCCCTCCTCACTGCCCTCTGGCCTCCCCCAGCAGCTGTGACAGATACACCAAAGGAAGCAGCCGGGTGACCCCACAGACCCCTGGCCAGGGTGGCCAAGCGAGGCTGGCTCCACATCCCACAGCCACTGCTGTGAAGGCATCTTTTCCTTTATTTAGCTATTTATTTGCTCAAAAGGGAGATTTTAAAGAAGGCATTAGGAAGAGGGGAACCACCTTTCAAGGCTCAATCCTTTCTGTGCTCAGGATGCAGATTTGGGACATTCCAGCCCATTTCAGGGATGGGTACCACCTGGGAAGTGGTGCAGCATCGATTCCCCCCAGCTCAGACCAGATCCCTCCTGGCACATTGCAAACCCGTGAAGTGTTGGTGGCTCCGAGACGAGTGTGATGAGTTTGCTCCTCACTCGCAGAAGGGGAGCCCCGCAGAGATCCGTGCCCTCCCCTGCCCCACCATCACTCCCTGTGGTAGCCTTGACCAGCAGCAGCCAAATGAAGGCACCACAAGTCGCCCCCGGCTCAGCTCTGTCGATTCTCTTCTGGCATTTCTGTGGGTTCAAGGAGTTTTATTTCCCTCCCAGATACATAAAAACTGTTTTCCCATTCACGTCCCCAAATTTATACCCTAATACCCAGTGACTTTATGAGTTATTCACCCAAATACTCTGACTTTATGAGTTACCTAAACATCAGCCTATGAAATCCAGAATATATCTTTTTTTTTTTTTATCCCAAACTAGCACTTTTCTGAGTGAAAAATAGCTTTGAGCGACGAGCCTCATCAAACCTGCACTTGCCCTCTTTTCTCAACATAAGAATAGCCCCTTTGAAGACATCAAATAGCATCTGAGCGGGAAGGATTTGCACAAAAAGACACGGGCAGCTTTCCACCAAGGGGAGTTTGTGAATTGAGCGTGGCCCAAAGATCCCTCTTTGTTCATCTGTTTCAGCCAGGAAAAAAATAATAAGAGTGTGAGCAGGAATCTGGGTGAGGAGATGTGGCCTGACCGGGCTTTGGTCTGGGTTTTGTACAGCACTGTGCTCGGTGGGGTTTGGTCTCCAAGGGATCACCTCACTCCTGCCATTGCCTGACGGCCACGGGGACGTCAGGGACACTGCGAGGACAGGGAGAGATTCCCAGGAGGGTGACAACACGAGGGACTGCGTGGGTGCTTGTGCTGCAAGCACTAGACGCCCAACAGAGAAGGGAAAAAAGGAAGAACTTCCTTTTGTTCTGCAACAGGCAAAGCTTCAGGCATGTCTCACCTCCAGAAGGGCGTAGCAGAGGCGGCAGGATTTATAGCTCTCGGATTAAACGCTTTGCATAATGTCTGGTTACAAAGCACCGAGACACGCGGCTGGAGGAGCAGCGTGGGGTGACGGGTCCCAAACGTGGTGTCCATCGTCTCTTCTAGGAACATGGCACATTCCGGCTCTTCCAAGCTCACCCTCACTCTCATGCCTCTGTGATTGATCCCTGAACTCTTATCTGTGGGAAATTAATTTTCCTGGAACAGTTTTTCTTGTTTTCTCCTCCAGAAAGTGTCCACTCTTCTAACCAGAATATTGAAAATCCTTAGAAGTGAACGTTTTCAACCAAAGGTTTTCAACCCTGTGCTTGCCTGGAAGGAAACCATTCTCTGTTTGCTTTAAGGTTGACAGGAAGCTGAAATCTTCAGTGGAAAAGGTCAGTTTGGGTTTGCCCTAAATCCCACTCAAGGCAAAGCAGCTCCCTCATCATTCCAGGAATGTCTTCTCCAAGCCAAATCCAAAGCCCATTAGCCCCAGGTTATGGAGTGGCCATTTCTGGGACATGGGTGGTGGAGAACGTCTTGTTTGTTTTCTGTTTTTTCTTCTATGGGATGAGCAACTCCAAAAAGAAAACCTGAATTTTCTAAAGATGCTCATTTGAAAAAATCAGTATTTGATGATGTGAACAAGTCCCCTGAACTCCTCTGTTTCCTGCCTTGCCTCGGATTCTCTCCCTCCTTAATTCAAGGCAAAATAAACTAAAAAACAGATGGAAAGGAGAGAAAGAAGAAAATTGGGCATGGAAAAATAAAGAAAGCAATGGAAGAAAGTTACCTTTTCCCTTCCAGAGTAGTGTTTTGGGGAGGGAGCTGTGCGTTGACACAGCTAAGCCCCAAATTCCCATCCCTTCCAAGGTGGAAGTTTCAACAGATGAGCAGAAAAGCTGTTTTTCCACCCAAAATACACCAGCTGTTTTCAGGCAGTTCTTGCAGCACCAGCCCTCCACCCACTTCCTCGCCTCCCCGGGGGTCTGGGGCTGAACCACCTCAAGGTTCATCTCACCAGTGTCTGCACCTCCCGGGCATCACTGGAGGACGCACTGAAGAGGGCTGGAGGATTCCCCCTCCCCAGGATAAACCCACAGCTCTGGCTGCTGCCTCCACACCAGCACAGGGCTGGCGGGGACAGGGGTCCCGAGGAGACCCCCAGAGCCCTCACGGGAGGACTCCAGCGTGGCCACACGTCCCACACAGCCCACGTTCACAGGCCGACAAGCACCCAGAGGAATCCAGCTTTGCCCGGACGTGCTGGCGGGGCCGTGGCCGACGCCGAGCTCTTGGACCCGCTCGCCTCTTGCGTAAGGCAAAGAAATGATGCACCGAGTTACTGTAAGTGATGAGAGGCTCCTGGCTCCCTTTTAAAGCGACAGGCTGTTGTCTGCTCAGGGTCTGGCGTCACTCCCCACCTTGCCCCGGCCGGTGTGACCCTGCTGACCTTGGCCAGAAGGCCCGTGGCATTTCCTGGGGTGAGCAGCTCCCTGGGGAGGGGGGTCCTGGCACTCACAGGGGCTGGTGGCCCCGCTTCAGAGCTACACGCAGAGTGGGATATGGCAGGGGAACATTGCGGAGGGTGCAGCAACCCAAGCACGGCCTCAGAGCCCAGGCAGGGGCTTTGCAGCCCCTCTGGCTTGCGGCTGTGCCGTGCCTCAGTTTCTCTCCTCGCGCAGAAGGGGGAGGGTCTGACAGAGCGGCCTCGGCTGGGTTTTAGTGAGCTGAAGCTAATGGCGAAAGGAGAGACAGCGGAGAGGGGAAAAGCACGGTGCCTGGGTGTGCTGCTCCCACACACCGAGAGAAGGATGTGGTGTGGGGGGTCTCCAGACAGTGACCGATTTTCCTCCATGCCTGCAAAGCTTCAGCTCAGGAGGGGAAGGAGCTTGTGAGCAGAGGGGCCACAAACTGCACGTGCTGTGCCGTGCGGTGCCACCAGCACACCAAGACATGGGACATCTGGCTTCTCTCTCCCCCCTTGGCATGTGCTGTGGTTTGGTGTTGCTGGTTTGGGATTTTTTTCCCCCTTTCTCCTCTTTTTTTTTTCATTTATCTGCTTTTCAAATAACGTTACTCATCCAGAGCGGGACGTCTGCGTTCCCCGCTCACCGTGTTTGTCTGCGGTGCTTCCTTCAGGGAGATGCTGACCCGCACGTGGTGACTGTTCGTCTGAGTCGCCACGGTGCCGAGCGGCGGGGATTACTCATGGTGTAAGGCTTGAGAAGGGAGGGGGAGGCCAGATTCGGTGCTTTGTCTGCAGTTGTTCATTCCTCACTCTTTGATACGTGGTTTTTTTTTTCCCTCCTCTCTTTCTTCTTCTGCCAGTGCTCTCCATCCTGGCTCGCTGAGCTCCCTCCTCCTTGCTCTTACACCGGGGCCAAAGCATCTGGGTGAATCCCTGTGGGATGTAAAACAGCCTTTGCTGCACTGTCCCAGGGGAGCAAAGGGATCCCCTGGACCCTCGCACCCAGCCAGGAGGACCAGTCCCTCCCTTCGGGACCCTCCTGTTCCCACTGCCCAGTGCTGCTGGCTCTGCCCACACCCCAGTTGCCCATTTCCACTCACCCTTGGGCCAACTTTCCCCCTGTTTCTGCCACAATAGCCCCATGAGGCACCCGGCCACGTGGCACAAACCTCTCTGCCCAAGCTGGACCAGAGCTGACCCCACCGTCCCCCTGTCGCTTCCTCCAAATAAGCCCCAGACCTGGCGTGTAAAACGCCAGACACCATTTGGCATAATAATGTGATAAGGGGGGGCAGAAAGAGCACCTGGGACACCCCAGATCCTTGTTTCAGGCTGGGGGCTCGGCCGGGCTCCCCGAAGGGTCCCTGCCCAGGGCTGCTGTGGGAATGACCATGTTTGAGAGGCCGGGGCATGACCCACTGGTTTGAGTGCGTGCTTGGGGAGACTCAACAGAAAAGCATCTGGGACACGGTCCTTCCCCTTCTCCACACAAAACCGCGGCAGATCAATGAATATTTTAACAAAGAAATATTTCATTAAAAGAGTTGATTGCTTAATGAACTGTCCCTGTGAGCCATCAAAATGCAATGGTGGTTTTTTGTTGTTTTTTTTTTCCTCCCTTTAACGAAGGCAAAGATTCATATCACGAAGAACTGGCTTATCAAATTACCGTAATAGCCTGTGTAGACCAGGCCCGCGGAGCGGTGCGGGGGCTGCCTCGCACCAGGGGCACAACTCCAGGTACCCCACGGGTGTGTTTAGACGATACCAAACAAGATGGGAGCAGAGCAGGGTCTGTAAGCAACAGTGGCTGGGAAGTGTGAGGCAGGTCTGTTTTTCTTTGGGCTGCCAATACTTGAAGGGAATGAAAATTATCCATCTTTTTTTTTCCCCATCCCATGAGCATGGTGATAAAGGGACAGCGTGGGGTTCATCTAAAGCCAGTTCTGATGGCTAAGTCCACGAATTCAGCAGAGCCCTGCTGGATTTGCACCAGAACTCCAGCCTTGTTTACCTGGCTCTCATCTTGGCTGATTAAAACAGAAAGGAATCCAAAAATGTAACCAGCTCTCTCTCTTATCGGCGCTGTTTGGTCGCCTGCGTGCCCTGATGAAATGAGCTGAGCGCTTCCCTTCGCTCCTGCCGCTTCCCCCGGGGCTGCCGGGCAGGACATCAGCTCATCTGCCTCAATCCTCTTTAAAGTTTCCACGGCATTGCCTTTTGAAAGTCTATTAATGAGAATATTCCCCTTCATCTCAGGTCCTGTGCCGGCTCTGCCAGGGCCGCGGTGCTCGCCGGGCTCCAGGGCTGGGCACGGCTGGCGGGAGCGGAGTCATTAGTGTGCGGGAAATGAACAATAACCTGACAAGAAACGACCAATTTTCCATCAATTAGAGCGAAGCCTCTTTTTGTCTTTTTGTAAAATTAAGTTTTGCTGACTGGTGATTACTTTGGTCTGATGACAATTCATTAAAATTTACACGGGGAGGATGCTAATGGCACGGCCAGGAGGAGGAGGAGGAGGAGAGAGAAAGGCTGCGAAGCTGCCGGTGTTGGGGCTGAGATGGAAACACAAGTGTGGAGGAAGGCTCTGGAGGTCAGGATCTGGCCTGTTTAATGCTCCAGCAGCGGGACAGGACGTGGAAGAAGAGGGAAGCAGCCCCCAAAAGCGGGGCGGCAGGAAGCCATCCCCGCTCGCTCTCCGTCAGGAGCACAAAAGCGCTTTGTTCGGGGCCGGAGTTTGGTTTCTCACGCCACTTCCCCCACCAAGGGCTCCACTGCCTCGCTCCGGTTTAATGACGCTGCAGCACCCCCGGGTCTGACACCAACCCAGGACCCTGACCAGGGTCACAGAACAGCTCCCGTGACCTTGGGGACAACAGGGACACGTGCCATGAGCCCCCATGCAGCCGGAGCCTGTGCTCGCTGCTCCCCGGCCTCTGCCGAGGTGCCGTGGACGGGGGTGGGATGGCAGCAGGGCTTTGGATTTGGCCTGGGTGGGCCCAGGGACGGGCAGCGGCAGGAGGGAGCTGGTCCTGCGAGAGCAGGTGGGGAAGTCACCACCATCGTCTTGAGCATCCGCCCAAACCAGATGTGATTAAGACCAAACTTCTGTTAAAGAGTGAGGGGAAAATGCGCTCCGAGTTTTGTGTTTGCAGATCTGTACACACACGTGCAAGCGGCTGCGTGGTGCTTGGTCGCTGGGCAGGGCTAAACCACAACACTGCGTGTGCGCAGAGGAGCCTTCAAAAATCAAGCCAAACGATGGATCTGTGGCAGGATCAGGCCTCCTTGTCCCCAGCTCATCCCCAAAGCCCAAGGCAGAAGTTTCTCAGGCTGCTGCTCCATTTGTGTGCACAGCTTGCCCATGCTTGAGCGGGCACTGGGGGGCCCTAATACTCCTGGAGCCCCCCTAAACTATCCTCTGCGCTTTGGAAAACTTCTCTGGGTGAGCCTGACCCCAAACTTTCACTTCTATGCACTTACTAATAAGTGTTTCCCAAGGATTCCAAACCTGGCACTCACCCACACCGGTTTTCTGCAGAAAGGAGCTGCCTCAGTGATCCCTTCCCAGGGAAGCGGGCAGGGATTAGATCATCAGATGGCGATTGTGAAAGCTAAGTGAGTATTTACTGTAAGAGGGCTTTGATTCAGCGAGGCGGGTGTTTAAGTGCTAAGTCAATGGGATGGGAGTATGTGCTTCTGTGCTGGGCTGAATCAGAGGCACGGCTGAGCCCTCCCTGACTGCACCCCCCAGGTCTCTGGGGACAGAAACCCAAACCTCACCCTCCAGGAGGCCAGGACACCAAGACTTTGAAGGACACCAAGATTTAGTAGGAAAAAAAAAAAGTCAGGTTCCCACCAGGCTCTTTTTTTATTCTTCCCCCAGCTCACTCCAAGATCAGAAGGGGTGGAATCGGCGGTTGGTTGAAGCTGGGTTTTTAAGCAGTACCCATCTGGGTATACTGGGCAAACACGGGCACGATTTGCTCCATGCACTTTTTTGTCCCTCTATTCGTAACTTTCTCTGGGAGGGGATTTCCACAGAAAGCCATAAAAACTGGGGTTTCCCATTGAAAAGCTTTTCATGTTTTTTCATGACCTTTGTTCAACAATGACCTAATTTCACTCAAACTCTGTCACAGACTATTCCTGAGGTGGGAGGAGAAGTGGCATTCGAAATTGGGTCAGTTTTCATTAAAAATGCTTCCGTTTACTAATAGTTTTTCATTTGTTGGAAGGACTCAGATCTGCTCAGAACGCCACTCGGCGCAGAGGGGACGGCCGCTGTTCCTGACTTGAGAAATGGGTTAATCTTCATGGGAAATCACTCGTCCCCGCTGTTGATGCTCAAGGACTTTCTGGCTCTTATCTGAGACCCTTTTCTCCCCAAAAGGCTTGGATGGACGCGGTGCCTCGGTGCTATGTGGTGCCCTCGACAGCTGCACCTTCCCCAGGATCCAGTGCTGGGTGCTAGGACTGGGGACGGACAGGGGTTGCCCAAAGCTGGGCCGTGGTGGTTGTGCCCGTGTCACGTATGGAACTGGCCCCTTGGTTCATGAGCACATGCGCATTGGCCAGGGCAGCTCGAGTTCAGCCGTGCCCCAGGAAAGATGCAGGAGGGAAAGACGAAAGCGACTGGAAGGCTGAAACACCCCACACCCTGACCTAATTCAGAGCCTAATCCAAAGCCTGCCCTAATCAGGGGGATCTGAATCTTAAAGTCTGATCCCCCCTCCCCAATAAAGCAAACGGGAAAATGGAGTGGGATTCAGGAGACGGGGGCCAGCTGCTCTGCATCCGCAGAGGCTCCTCGGTGGGGCTCCCGGGGATGGACCGAGAGCTCAGGGTGCGGGAAGGGATCACGGGCTCGGGTCTGGATCCTGGAGTGGCAAGAGCTGCAAAACTGCACTTTCTGGAGTGGTTCAAGATGGGATGGGAGGGAAGATGCATCTGGAGAGCAGCAGAGCTCATGGACCCTACCATGAAACCCCGTGGGAGCGATGGGGTGGGCAAAAGCCGGCAATAAAAGCAGCTAGGAACCAAGCGAGGTGGAGAAGGAAGCAAAGCAAAGCACCCGGCTCCCAGACCCCTTCCCGCCGCCTCTGCTTCTCAAATGTGCAAATTATGCAGCCATTTCACGGGACACTTAGGAGTCAATTTGCAACGCGGCTCAGGGGGGAAATTGGGCACATAATTCCCCCGAACAATAACCGGGAGCAGCTTAATTTAACTCCAAGCCTGCACCTAGTTAGCGCTCACTCGCCCAGGGGAGGATGCTGCGGGTGCCGGGGCCTCGCGTCCCCACCCCACCGGAGCCCGGGTGCCGGTGGCAGGGCCCCGAGGCCCGAAGGGCAGTGGGACGAGCTGGGGGCAGCGGCTGGTGTGTCACACACCCGCTCGCACACCGCTGGCTCGGGCAGCCCGGAGCACAGTGGCAGCAGGCTGTTCTCATTACAGCCCAATGAGGCTGTTTACTCACCCAGCTGGAGACAGTTAGAGAGTGATAAATAATGAAAGAGAAAACATGATTTTCCCCTCTGTGGTTTCTATTTGTGTAACCATATGTCACAGCTCAATACGGCAGCGGGTTTTTTCTGCTTGATTCAGGAAAGAGTTGATTTTTTCCATAGAGTGGCTATTTTTTTTTTTCCCAACTTTTTTTCATATTATTTTTTATTTTTCTGGTGCAGTGACAAAAGCATTTCTGTTTGCTTTCCTGTGAAACTCGCTCATATTCAGTCTCCTTAAAGTCTGGCTTGTCCCAACAACTGCAAAGGTTTGATAGGACTATGCTCAGCTTCTTTTCAAATACCTGTCATGGGGGTGCGGGGAGAAGAACCAGCTGAAAACAGGCTAGTGAAGGAAAACCACCCTGAGAGGTCTGCGAGAAGAGCTGAGCCCACATCTCTTTCAGGCTGCGGCAACTTTACAGCGGAGGATAAAACACAGTGGAGTTTTCCCTGTCAAGGGAAGGGAGGGATAGATGAGCAATAACTGGGACATTTTTGCAAGCAAAGCTCTCCGAGTGCTCTGCCAGAGTAATAGAGCATCGCTCCTGCTGCTTTGCAGGTAGGGAAACTGAGGCACTGCACTGCAGGGGTTTCATCCAGGCAGAGCAGCAGAGCCCAGCACCCCGTGAATCCTCAGGCTTCTGCACTGACCTGTCCTGGAGTGGCAGGAGAAGAGTTTTAACCAGGGGAGAAGGAGCTGGTGGGGGAAGGAGGCAGCCCATCAAGTGAAGGAGATCTCAAAGAATCACAGACTGGTTTGGGTGGGAAGGGACCTTTCAAGCTCATCTGGGCCAACCCCCTGCAGGGAGCAGGGCCATCTGCAACCAGAGCAGGGTGCTCAGAGCCCCAGCCAACCTCCCCTGGGATG
>JANIJG010020603.1:0-27753 GCA_024611175.1 Megaceryle torquata
GGGGGGGGGGGGGGGGGGGGGGGGGGGGGGGGGGGGGGGGGGTCTTCTCTCCATTTGCTGCCCCGGCCCCGGCCGGGGAAGGGGGCTTGGGGTGCCCGTGGGGCTGTGCCCTCGCTCAGGCCCTGTGCCCCCCTCTCCACCCGCTGCAGAGCTGGCCAGGATGTACAGAAACGAAGGGAACGAGTACTTCAGGGAGAAGGACTACAGGAGAGCTGTCATCGCCTACACCGAGGGGCTGAGAAAGAAGAGCGAGGACCCCGAGCTGAACGCCGTGCTGCACGCGAACCGAGGGGCTGCGGAGTTTTACCTGGGTGAGGAGATGCGTGCCATCCCACCCCGTCCCAGACAGGGCTGGGAACAGGGCTCTGCAAGCCAAAATTGCTTTGCCAAAATTGTTTTTCCCTTCCCGTTTGTGGTTTTCTTTTTCTTTACTGTTTTTACGTGATGCAGCAATACTAAATAGCTTATTCATGAGAAAAGACACCTTGAACCCTGAAGACCTGGCTCACTTCAGAGCATGGCTGCATGCAGGCTTTGTGCTTTGCTCGTTTCAGCAATTACTTGTTGCTCAAGCTCTGGCTCCAGGGGATGGCAAAGCCAGTGGCTTTTGATTCTGAACAGATTCATAGGGTGATGGGAACTGCAGGGGGATGCCATGGCCTCAAAAATCTGTTGAAGCAACACATTCTGTTGCTCTTTCCTGGCCACGTCCTCCCTGAGCTACTACCCATCCTACCGAAAGCATCCACTCTGTAGGGAAGGTGGTCTTGGCCTTTTAATGCTGTTCTGTGTTGCAGCTGGGAGATGGTTTGCTCACAGTCATGTTACTTACCCCTCACCTGTGTGATTGATTCCTGTCCTTCACTTCTTGCTCTTTCTTCCACCTCTCACCTTACAGTGACTGCAGAAACAGCGTGTTATAGAACCTCTGTGTAAGCTGTTTTGTCACCTTGAGATCTGGTTGGAATTGAAACATAAATAAAAGGTTCTGAGCAGTTTTTCTTGCCTTACAGGTAACTACCGTTCTGCTCTCAATGATGCCATCCAAGCAAAAAAGCTAAAGCCCACCCACCTCAAGGCAATCATAAGAGGTAAGAGTTAAAGGAGGTGTTACTGCTCGGAGCACAAGGAGCATCCTTTCAAAACAGCTTTGCACATGTTAGTTTTACTTATTATGCTGTTGTTGTTACAAGCCCCAGAACAGACTGTTGGATGCTGCTTTGTCTTGCTGACTGTTAAATAAGTGTGTTTATAAACCTTAAATTACTGTCAGTGGCCATCGTGCTTTGTTTCCAGACAGCGTTCATTTCAGAATAGTGGTTACTGTGTGTGATGCTTTTTCTCTTGTTTTGTTATTGGTGTTTTTCCCCAAAAGAGCTCTGTGTTTTGCTTTGAATTCTCAGTCAAAACACTCACCTTTTTTGCTCTTTCTTCTTCAGTTTCTGTACCCATCAAAGAGATGTGGGACCTATTTCTGTAGAGCACAGCACAACTTTTGCTGTTTTCCACTAGTTTTGGGGTTTGTTTCTTGCTCCATGGAAATCACCAATTTATTTGCCTTTACAATTACTGGTATATTAATTATAATGATAAAATTGTGCTTATAGCAGACACTTCTAGCATCACTCTGCTCATTTCTGTGACTAGATGAGCAAATGATACAAGAACTGCTGAAATATTTTAGATTTTCTTCTCAGCTGACCTGCCAGAAGCCTGTGATGGAACATGATGCTGCAGCATGTGCTGCTGCCCTTGAAAGCACCTGGGCTGATGCTGTCCTTGTAACCACTGCTGTGTGTGGCAGTTGTATACTTGACTTCAGTGCTAGAAGTTTATAATCTTAATCGTTCCAGGAGCCCTCTGTCACATGGAGCTAAAGAATTTCTCTGAAGCAATAGCATGGTGTGAGGAGGGCTTGCGAATAGATTCCAAAGAGAAAAAGCTTGTGGAAACAAGAGCTAAAGCTGACAAGTTGAAGGTAAATATTACAGCAGTCTAGTAGCTACAATGCTTGTCACCTGCTTTGTGTCCAGAAGCACTTTGGGATCCTTGGTTGACAAGTGCTCTGTATAATGTCCCCAAACAGAACTGAGTGGTGGCTCTGTGTAGAGGAAAGAGCTGGAGGGGACCCTTGTGGAGATCTAAACTGATTTCTCCACTCATTGGCAGCGTAGAGCAGTGATGGGCATTGATTTGCTGTGTGACCGTGGTGCAACCTTCTCTTACATGTAGCGAGCTGAGGAGCGTGATGCAAGGAAAGCAAAGGTGATGGAGAAGAAAGAGCAATGTCAAAAGGAAACTTTGCTTGCAGCAATAAAGGTGAGTTGGTGAGGGCTTTGGGTTTGTGGGGGTTGTTTCTGTTTTGTTATGTGGGGTTTTTTAAGAGCTCTCTTGTTTGTCCATAAGAGGTGGTTCTCATTCACAGGCTTTTGGGGGGCTAGAGACAAAAAATTGGGTTAAAACCATTATTTTCCTTATCTGTGTGGCTCTAGCCCTGCCTCCTAGGCCTGTTTCCCTGTTTCAGGTGACAACTAATGCGGAATTACAAACCCTGTGTTAGGAGGTGCACTGAGCAGCCAAGAGGGTGCTCCGATTGCTGGGCTGTAGCATCACGCTGGTGCAGTGGACCTTGCTTTCTTTGCTGCTACTGCTGAGCATTTCTTCAGTGGAAGGATAGAAGATAATCATCCAGTAAGGCAGAGCAGGGAATCAATCCTGGGTCCTCGCCTTCCTCAGCAAGTGTTTGGGCTGTGTTAAAATATAAGGGGCTATTCTGTAAAGTCAGATCTCCTGTTCTGCAGTTGTCTTTCCAAAGAAAAGAGAGAGCTTTCTTCAGTTCTCGGAAAGAGTGGATGTTCTTGGGAGCTGGTGCATGTAGGTAGTTGCACCCTGAAGTTATGCCCCATAGGTCCTGAAGAACAGGATTTCACAGGTGTCCCTTCCCCCATGTTTTCTCACCCTTGTCTCTCAGCATGTGGGCTCCTCTGGATTCCCACCTCTCCTCATCCATTTTATGAGGAGCCTGGGTGTTCTGGATTCTACTGGGAAGACCCATCACCTGAGTCTACTGTCAGAAGGCTTTTGATTGCATGCTTAAGAGCTGGCTCATTAATAAGAGAGAGGTGATTCGTTCTGTTACTGACTGCTATTTTTTTTTCTGCTATTCTCCCCACCATACCTGTTTGGGTTTTTGGTTGGGTTTTGAGATTTGTTTTTCTCTCCTTCCTACCCTCCAGGAAAGAAATATCAAGCTGGTTCTTGAGCCTTCAAATGAAGAAGAGGAACTATCAGGTGGCCTGGCTGAGATATCCTTAGATGGGTTCCACTCCAACAATGCCACAGGGACAAAGGTTCACTTAGATGCTGATGGCAACCTAAATTGGCCTGTCCTCTTCCTGTACCCTGAGCATGAGCAAACAGACTTCATTGCAGCTTTCCATGAGAACTCCAGGTAATGCACTGTCAGCAGAGTTCTTGTATAAAGGAGATGTTTGAGTAGATGAGAACAGACAGCAAGTGAACCACAGCCGTGCTAATGAAGTAGCTCCAGATTTCTCATTTCCTAGCTGACCCTGCTTTTGAGCAGGAGGTTGCAGTAGATGACCTCCCAAGCTACTTTCCAATCTGAATTATTCCATGATTTACAAGTGCAGCTTTAAAATACGATGGGCAAAATCTCTGAGGGTGCAGAGGAGCATGTCACATCTAGCCAGTGTGACTGAAGGGGCTTGCAGTGCAAGCGTAGACCAGTGTCCAGTGATGCCTGTGACCCATCCCATGCATGGATTTCAGAGGTGCTGTTTCAAAGCCCTGCAAATATGGGAACTTGGAAAGAGGATTAAACTTGAAAATTATAAAAAGCTTCAAAAAGGACCTTTTGAAACCACAAGTGGCCCCATAGTTTCCTTAGAGCTTACAGCAGGCCTGACTGCAGTGCTTTCAGGCTATAAGCCAAGTGACTGGCAAGGTGGGAATTCCACTCTTCTTGATGTTCTTCTCAGTTTCTGGTCTTGCAAGCGTAAGCAGACTTGGAATTCGTACCTGTTTTTTGAGGGGGAGATACGTATTCCTCAGATCTGTTAATAAGTTTGGGACTTAAAGTTACAGTGCAAAGAGATTAGTAAAGTTGTGGTTCTTACACAGTAATGACCAAAGGAAGTGAAAATGAGTTCTTAGAACATATTGGCCACCAACACTCCTGAAGTACCAAAATAAACAAACCTCTGATCTGGTGAAGCGTGGTGCTGGTGGGACCGTGTAGAAAGAAAATCAATGCAGGGTGTTTATTTTGACATATTTTTCAATGTGAAAATGAAAAGCTAGAAATAATTTGTTGCACTGGTCACGTTTGAAATTGATATCATGAGTTACAACAGGGCCTTGGCCTCATCGGGTTAAAAACTGCTAGTGATCTAAACTTACTTTCAAGTCCATTGTCTAATTTACTAGTGTATTTTTACCATCTTTCAAATCCAACTGTACAAACTCTCGAAGCTGAACACTTTCTAAGCTAACCAAGCATACTTTGGCTTTTAGGTTTATTGATCATTTAATGGTGATGTTTGCTGAGTTGCCTCCTTGGGATTTAGAAAGAAAATACCTGCCCAGCAATATCGAGGTGAGAAGTTTGACTTTCCTTCTATTTCAGGGTTGTTGTGTTGTGGGGTTTTTCTGTGCAGTGTATGGAAGCAATGGCATCAGTACCCACTTACCATACGTGGATGTAAAATAAGGGTCTGGAGAGCTCCATTCAGTTACAAACTCAAATATTTGCTGACGTGGACACAGAATTCAGTAATGAAAATGAAATTTATTTTATATTCCACTTACATTATATTTGATTGAAGGTACTTCTAGATACTGCTTAGATTCCCATCTTTGTAATGATAATTAAGATTTAGACCATCAAGATGTTAGTCTGCCTGTTTTGGGTTTTTTTTAACTGCACTGTAAATTTACTCAATGCAAATGAGAAAATACTATTGGAAAAAAATAGGTTATTTCCAGAACTAATTGGAGGTACTTAAACACTTCGTCCCATCAAGACAATATGTGGCTATTAAGACTTTAACAAAGGTGGGATTCATGTTGGTTGTGGCTGCAGCAGGTTTTGAGAATTTTTCAGAAATTGTACGTAGGATACAGATGTCTATTTTTCATTTTCTGCTTCAGTGTCACGTGTGCCAGGCAATGTCTCAGCCCTTTGTGCAGTGAGCAGACAGGTCCAAAAGGACAGTTGGCTGTGTACTTGAGCAGATAAAGCCAGGGTTATAGCTCCATGTGTACGTACAATCTAAGGCACAGTTGCTGGATTTGAACCTCTCAAACCTACTTGATTTTGTTTCAATATCTGTAACCCTACTCAGTTTAGCTCATACTATTGCTGCATTTCACCCTTTAAAAAGCAACCTGCAGATTTGGACTGCTTCTCCTTAAAGTGCAGGAACAGCCAGGGTACTTTGTCTTCCTGCTGCCACTGCCATAAGAAGGTAAACTGGTTTATACAGGGAAGATTTGGGATTTACAGAACAGTCTCTACCTTGCTGAAGTTAGCTCCGGACACAATCGGGTCAAGCTACAGAAGTTTGATAAACCTCTAGCAGATATGTGGTGTGCTGCTACTGCACTCTGTAGTTTGCCTTCATGTACCTTAGGTATTTAATAACTCTCCACAATTTTTTTTTCAGCTCTATTTTGAAGATGAAGAAAGAGCAGAAATGTACGAGCTGAATCCAGAACACACATTGCTACAAGTGCTGCAGCACAAAAGGTGAGGTTGTACCCGTTCATGTCCTGAGTGAGCACAGAGGCAAAAAGTATGAGTTTTGGGCTTTCTCTGTAGTTTGTTCTCTGATTTAACAGTCCCAATTCCTGGACATTAATAGTCCTCACTCTTCTTTGATTTAATAGTCTTAACTAACTCTTGAAGGTGTAAAGCATGGATTTGTGCCTGGCTTTAGTGACTTATTTTTTTGCCCCCAAAAAATTACCAGCTCCTTCCAGGACTGGATGGAGATGAGAAGGGGAGTTGGGCTACACACAAGCAACAGCACAAAAGAGATGTTTGAGATCCCATCTACACAGTACTACTTAAAAAAATTAAAAAATAAACCAAACAAAAACCAACAAAACAAAACCCAGCAGCGTATGAAGAGAGAGCATGTTGAAGGTTAACAGTCCTCTCACTGTTAAAGCTGTGTGAGCAGCCCCCAGCACAGCACACATCACAGCCCCACTCTGAAACGGACTTTAAAGTGTTGGGCAGTTATTGAGAGAAAAGAATTTGTAGTTTGTGAAGCTAAAAAGTTACTGTGAAGGCCACACTGTTAACTTGCACCATCTTGTAGCTGGCTGGAGAAAGCCTGTGGCATGGTGCCAGGGGCTTGGTCTGTCACTGGGGGAGCAGAGCCCTGGGCCCACCGCTGCGGGCTGTGTCTGAACCACCGCTCCATAAAACTCAGCAGCGCTCGGATTTCAGGCTGTAAGGGCGGCTGCAAAAGAAACCTCCTTCCAGAGGGAGAGTAACAATTGTTTTAATTAGAAGTAGCTGTTGGGAGAAGAGTTGATTCATAAAACACTCCTCCTCGGATGTGTGTAGCCCTGGCTCCGAGAGGCTCTGCTAATCAGCAAAAAAGCTCGTCATCGGCCCTGGGGAGATCGGTCGTTATTGTGCTGGGCGGATGTCAGCTCGCTTTGCACGACACTTGGCCAGCTACGAGGAAGCCAAAGGACACCTTTTAATCTTTGCAGGTATTTTGTAAAGGCCGGGACTCCAACAGTTTTGGCATTTGTAAAGCGTTCCCCTTTCTCCAAGAAGTACTTCGCTGGCAAGAAGGTGCATCGACTATAACGAGCAAGAAAGAACCGAGAGGAATCCTGTGCAGGAGGCTGCTCTTTATCCCTGCAAACTTCTGCTTAAACAAAAATACCTCGCACACTTCAGGGGAGAAATAATCTTGGCTCATGGGGAAACTTCCAGGAAAGCAACACAGGAGAATTAAGGGCTTACAAGAGGGGATTATTTGTTTAAAAGGAAATCCATCTGGCTTGCAGAAGGTCGTCTCTGTGATAGGCTGCATGTGGTTTTGAAATCAACCTGAAGCAGTGCCAAACGCTGGCTGCAGTTGAAGCAGCAGCAGCTGGGAATGTACTTACCTGTGAAAAATCACTGATTGCCTTGGAGGGGGGCTATAGTTGCTGGGGTTTAACTGCAGTGGTCTGGGGAGGTACCCGCCTGGTGCAGTGGGGTGGATGTGGTCAGATCCCTGCCTGGAACTAAGGAGCTGCTGGTTTTTCACCGCTTGGCTCTGCCGCTGACCAGAATAAAGCAGAGCTCTTTCTTCTGAGCGGTGGGTTTTGCTGACCCTTTGGCTACCTTACTGATTGTCCTCTAGAACCTGGAAATAAACGTCTTTTTTGAGTAGACTTGACTTCTGCCCAATAAATGAGACAGTGGCTTTTCTCCCTGCATGAAGTACTACACGAGAATGGCAGACAGTAATTCTAAACCCAAACACACCCACCTAATCCCTTACACTAACTGGTGCAGCCACTGTGAAGGGGCTTCTCTGCTTCTGTATTAGCTTTCAGCATTTAAGTGAAAGTAATTCTGAATCTCTCATTTCTTTCTCTTCCGCAGTCTCTTGGTGACTGCAGAAAGACACTGCAGTTTTAGACACGTTTAGTGCATGGGGCATTAAAAAGCTGTTCAGCTATAAACATTCCTGCTTAGTGCCCGGAGACTGGCCTCAGACAGCTCCGAAGAAAGCATTTCCATTTCACTATTCCTAAATTTCTGCACTGTGCACAAATACAGTGAGAAGTATCTCCATTTGAGGATGCTGAAATTTAATCTCCAAAGCTTGGAGCTACTGTCCAGCAAGGCAGCAGGACCTTGTCCCAGAGTGCTGGTTCTGGCTGGCCAGCCCTCGCCTCGCCACGCCACGTCCTGCTCTCACAGGGTGGGGAGACGGGCAGACAAGAAGTACAAGCTCAAGCCATTGCACACGATGCAGCAGAGGTTGCAGAGGGAGGACAGAGCGTGGTAGAGGGTGAACTGCTGGGCCAGCTGCCGGTAGCTGGGGTTGGAGGCACGCAGCTGCCGGCAGGACTTGCTGGTAACCCGCCCGACCTCCTGGCCGAGGCCGTTGCTGCGCTCGATTTGCTGCATGTCTGCCACGATGTCGGAGGTGACCCGCCCGAACCACTGCGTGTTCAGCACAGAAGCAGCAACGCAAACGAAGAAGATGATGATCTGCAGGGGAGCAAAGCCCGCTGTGAACATCTCACACACATGGTAGGTTCAGTTTCTCCCCCCGCCCCTCTCCCACACAAGGCTTGCTGCAATCTGGGTGGTAACTGGTTTCTTTTAACCAGAGCTGTGTGTGGACCTCATTATCATTTGCAAACCAGCCTCTGTGGAGCAGAGCAGGACCCCGTGGAAGAAGGGATTTGGGCTACAGCCAGCTCGTGTTTTAAAGCAGGAGGCTACCTGGGTTGTTTGTTCATCGCTGAGCAGCTCATAGGGGTGGTACATGGCAAATAGAGTCAGGTTGAAGAAGGCACAAGCAGAGACGATGTGGAAGTAGTAGGGGAAGAGCTTGCGCTGGATGAAGCCGAAGGTGTGGCGAGGGAGATGGTTGCTCATCACGAACCCTGCAAGAGGGGAGAGCAGGTAGGTCCCAGAGCAAAGCCCCCTCCCCTGAGCCTCCCCCTGGGCAGAGAGCCACCGCAGTGTGCACAGACCACAACCTACCAGCCAAGAAGGTCACCCAGATCTGCATTCCCCAGGAGGTAGAGAGGAAAACCAGGTGTAGCAGTTTGATGGTGTTAGAGGGCTCTGTGCTGGTCGACACGGTGTCCTGGCTGGGGACGGGTCCCTCCATGTCAGCCAAGCCACCCTCAAATTTGGCGCTGAGCGGCTGTTGTTGCCGTCACCTTGCTGGATGCAGGTCAAATGCGGTTTAGCTTCACGAGCCCACTTATTTGGGAACAGCTTTGGAGCTGACACAGCCACAGCCCCTTCCCAACCCCACCACCGTGCACCCAGCTGGGCTGCAAACCCAGTTTTCAAACCCCGTGTATCTCAGGGCAGGGCATTGCGTCAGTAACCCGCCGTTTCAGGTGGACTTTCGGCAAAGTCCAGCCATGCGCTGGCTGACCCCTGGCAGCAGGAATAAGCAGAAAGTCAATAAAAAGGGGAAAAGGAAAAGCCCTGACAAATACGCCTGCCCACAATGCAGCCATCAAAGGAAAACCCCCCTGGTTAAAACCAGCAACAGCTTCTGCACACTAACCGCGAAGCTTGAGGGCTGGAAGGAGCAGGGCTGGCTGGCACAGGCAGTGGTGGGTGGAAAGCAGCTTTGAAGGAGCTGCCTTCTCTACAAGGAGCACTTTGGTAAATAAAACAAAGCTGCTGGGAGCAGCCCATCAATTCTGCCACCTGCTTTGTATCTCCTCCTCCTCCTCTCGGCCGGCTGCCTCCGGGCCTGAATTACAGCGGGGATAGCCTCGAGAGGGATGCTGCCATCTAATTACATCCTGCTCCCCCTGCAAAATAGATAAATCCATGCTGTGGTTTTATATATCAATTCCAGTGTATTTATTTAGGCATCTGTAAAATCAGGTCCTTGAAACCAGCATCACTTATTGGAGAAGGCGCTCGGATCCCACCTGGAGTGCTGGCCTGCAAATCCCCAGCTGCCTCCACGGCCTTCGCTCTGCCAAAAGCTTCTTGGCATTTCTGGGATGCCTGGGCAACCAGGACGGAGCCTTCCCACTCCCGGGGTCCCAGATCTGCCTCTCCAAATCGTTTACCTCCGTGCGGGAATTAGCAGCTGAGAGCAGCAAGGCAGGTAGGTGCTTTTGTGAAAGGAGGGTGGTTCAGAACAGGGGGTTAAGACCCTGATGGGATTTCTATTTTTTTAAGGGAAAAACTGACTGCTAAATTGTCCCTAGAGCTGTACGTTTGGTGGAGAGGGCAAGTAGGAGGCTCTGGGAAAGGCTGGTAAGGGCAGGCTGCTCCCAACAGGCTCCAACAGACCCACCAGCAGGTCCCTTCTCCCCTAGGAGCTGGCTGTCGGATGAGGTGGTTGGAGATGGGTGGTCCAGGGATGCTCCAAGCTGCCCGATACTGTTCCCCACCACTCCCCCACCATTCTCTCCAGCAGAAGATACTGCAGGGTTTTTCCCACCTGCACATAAAGCATAAGATGCTTCCCACTGCTGCAGTTCCCTGTTGTGCTCCCATCCATTTCCCATTGCCCCCAGATCACTCCTGCTCCATCACCCTGCACCCAGGAGGACCGGTCAGGGCTGACTGTGGCCTCGCAGGGACAAAGCACAGTACTTAAGGAGACAGAGAGGTCAGTTAAAGTTTAATGTTCAGGTGAGTACATCATTCCCTGCACTTAATCAAGCAGCAGCCATTTCTAACGATAAGTAGAAGGATGGTTCACATCCCAGTGATAAAGAGGCAGGATTGCTCTGAGTTTCAGGAGATAAGAGGGCTCTATAAAAATTGAATGCTTTATACCATGCTCAGCTTGAGATGGCTTTATCTTGTTGTGATAGCGCAGCGAGGGGAGGTCGGGGCAGCACCGTGCCAGGCCTTGCACGGAGATGTTTATGATCAGAGATAGGGCTGAGATTAGGAGCTTATGGCCACTCCACGGGTGGGAGCCGCTGGCTGGAAGAGGGGCAGATGGTTCCTTCTGCTTATAAACTGGGTGAGGAGTTTGGGTGGCAAAGCACCTTCCTACGGATTGGTCATTGCAGAGGGGGCAGAAACACCCTGAGGTGCCTGGAAAAGACCCTGTGTTCAGTTTTGGTACCCCACAGCCTCATCTTACCCCACATACAGCACCAGCATCACTTGCTCATGGTTAGGCTCTGCAAAAACCCTGCACGTGCCCCTTGAGCGCACAGGGGCTCTGCCAAGCAAAGGTGAGGACATCAAGGCAGTGCTAAACCTGCTGTACCAGCAGCTCCCAAGGGCTTCAGGGCTTCATTCCCCTCCCAGCAGGCTGCAAGCATTTCAGAAAGCTCAATGCCATCAGAAAACCTCTGGCTATGTGGCCCAGGAAAGCCTGGGTAGGGGGTTTCTGCAGGCCTGTGGCTGAGGGCAGATGTCCCCCAGGGTGTGACTGATGAGCAGCACTTCCACCATCACCCCCCTGCATTTTGGTGGCTTTCGTGGAACGTCTCGGGGATAAGCAGGTTGGCAGCAAGGTCCATGCTCCTAACCCATCCTCTGCTGCTACAGACCCTGAAGCAGCTCCATGCTGCCACCAAAGCAGAAACGCCCCCGGAGGCATTCGGGTCATTAGTGCTCAGGGCAATTAGGGGCTGTATGGAAGGCTTTAAGGCTCTGGGTTTCAGCACCTGCTTGCTCAGACTTACAGAAACAAGGTTTGGCTTTGTCTTTCTGCTTTTTTAGTTTATTGCTCAAGACGTTGGTGCACCCAGTAGGTGGGGAAAAGGGAAAGCTCCCTCCTTCTGCACCAGCCCCTGCTGGGGTGGCAGTGCCTCCAAGGAGTCCCCAAAAGCCACTTGCATGGAGCACTGGCTGACACCCCCCTTTCCTGCAGCCCCCACTCCTGCCTCTAAGGTCCCCCTGTGTCTGTCTGAGCCCCAGGCAGCAGCTCTGGGGTGGGTGACCCTGAGCAGACCTGTCCCCCTCCTCAGCTGGGCAAGTGGCACCTGCCCAGGGTGTGCTTGTGGGTACAGGACCTGCACCCCATGTTCACTGTCCAGGCAGTGGCACAGCAAACCCCAGAGCAGACACTGACCCTCAGCATGTACAGGTATTTTTTTTCCTTTTATTGCCACTCCTCCCACAGCCCCATGGGGTGGGATTTCAGCCCAGTGGGAACAGGGGCTGTTTGCCAGCCCTGCCCAGAAAGTGGAGCAACCCTGGGCAGCCGGGGGGGGCGATGGGGAGCTCCACTGTCCCCCCTGCGCTGAGGAGGGGTACGGCACCCTCCCCACATCACTGCCTCCTCTCTCCCTTTGCTGCCTCAAAGGGAACCGGTTTCACCCATAAAGAATTAGTAAAAAAAATTCTGGTTTAGGAAGACTTTGGATCATGTAAAGATTCAAGTAGCATTAAGTGAGCTAGAAAACCAAGTCCTGTACATCAGCTTATAAAATTCCTAAATAAAAAAAAAAGGAAGAAGAAAAGATGACACATCAGTGCAAGGGACAAGGTGGTAGAGTGACGCCCCTCCACCCCAGCCCCTGGGACCTTGCTTGGGCCAAACCCACAGGGAAGCAGGGTCCAAGTGCCACCATCCTATGTCCCCTTTCACCACAGAGGTAGCCCCTCGTCTGTTTGTCCATCTGTCAGGGCAGATGTGGCTCTAGAGGTCCTACAACCGTACAATCAGGTCCTCCTTGTTCTTCAGCAAGAACTTCTCACAGGCTTCGAAGGTGGAACAAAAGTTGGAGGACAGTCCTGCCACGTTGGTGGTGACGTAGTTGAGGTACCCTGGTGTAGCCTGGTTGTAGTAAGCCACCTGCAAGGTACAGGAGGTGGTTAGTAGGGGCATGTGGAGATGGGGGAGCCTCCTCAATGGGGTGCAGACAGCTGCAGGTGGCACGGTCTGATGGCATGGCCACAGCATCCCACCTTGCTTGTCTCCTCTGACTCTGGCCAAATGCAGAAGCCGGAGCAAAGTGTCTCCCCCCGTGTGAAGCTGGCGCTGGCGGGGTGGGTGGGCAGCGTCACTGACCGAAAGGCCACCACGTAGGGGTCCCTGGGGAGGAGAGAGCCCAGTGAGCCAGTGCGGCCCAGACAGGAAGGAGCCTGGGGGCGGGGATGGTTACCCATTGCTGCAGGGTTTCCGTCGGGATGCCAGGATGACAAAGTCCTGCGGCTTGTTCTCTCCGATGAGCGTCTGGCTCACCACGTGGTAGATCATGTCATCATCGTCTACTTGCTGGACAAGCTCAGCACTCCTGCAAGGCAGGAGGAGACCAGTCAGAGAAACCTCAATGTGTCCCTCAAGTCCAGGGGCTTAGCATTTACAGCCCACCACCATACCCGAGGTATTTGGGGAGACCCAAAATAGATGTTTCCTGCAGCAAAGCGCAGCCATCAGCCCAGGCAGAGCCAGGACAGGGACACACAGTGAAAGGTCTCTAAGAGCCAGGAAAGCCCAAAGGGGTGTTCAAGGGTGAGCAGGTAGGGATGTGATTTTTGGAAAAGGCCAGGTGCCCCCGGGAAGCCGCGCAGCACTCACACGTAGTGGCTGTCCCACTCGTGCCGCCGCCGTAGGTCGGAGAGCAGGGAGAAGGCTTGGTCGGCAGCGATGTGGACCGATATCTCGATGCGGAAGGAAAGGAACTTGTCCTCCTCCAGTGTGTACATCCGCACCTCGGGGAGCACAGGGCATGGCTGGGACGCGTTCGCCACCACTGAGCCCCTGGGTTGCTGAGGCTTTGGAGGTGAGAAGCCGCTCAGGGGGATGGGGCAGAGTTTAGTACCTTTTCCTTTTCTCTGGCGAGTGCCCAGTTTGTTTTGGCTACAAGTGTCTTCAGTGCAGAGACGTTGTTGTAGCTCAGATAAACCTGGGGCAGGGGCAGCAGGTCAGGGGCAGGAGTGGGGGAGGTAGGGGAGCAGGAGGCAGCAACTGCCATGGGGCAGGACTCTACCTTGTTGCTTTGGTCCCAGGGTACGGAGAGTGGCACCTCAGTCTGTTTGCAGGAGACGACATATTTTCTGCAGGAAAGGAACAATTTCCCTTCTAGTGTGACACAAACCACCACAGGCTGTCCCTGCACTCCAGTGCCAAGCCACCCTCTCCTCCATCCCCACATCCCACTTGCTTTTTTCCACTCACCGGTCCAGCCGAATTTTTTTCCTAGCACTGGCTTCTCTGTACCTCCTCTCTCCCTCCTGATAATGGGAAAAACACATCAGGTTCATAAGAAAAACAGTGAAAAAACAAACAAACAAACAGGTATCTTTGGGGAAGTGGGCAAAACATTCAGCAGTGAAGAGCCCCTACGCTGACCGGCTGCCGTCCTGGCTACGCTGGCAGAGGTGGTTAGTGATTAACCATGAACTATTTCAGCATCACTGCCGCACGCTGTGAGCAAGCGACAGGCGCTGGCACATTAGGAGAAAAAACCCTCTCTGTGGCTGCAGAGCTGCAAACAGCTGCTGAAACACAAAGGCATTCCCTAGCACACACACACAAACATCCCCTCCCGGGGAAATACACCCCCTCCAAAAAAGCAGCTTCTTTTGAAGCGAGCACTAGCGCAGTGTTTTAAAGCAGACAGAGAGGAGGTTTCATGGAGCCTCCCTGGCCATGAGATACTCTCCCACAGGGTGGTATGAGAGTCCTAGTTTTCAAGCATCAAAAAATCAGGTAGGTGGGCAGGGATCAGCCAAGGGGAAGGTGATGCCAATGCCATCACTCACTCGCACTACAATGCACCCCAAGATGTGCGGCTTCCCTACCGTGCTTGCGTGACAGCTTTTCATAACTGTTTGTATCTGAGCACATTATGGATTGGGAAGCTTTGAAAGGTAGAAACAACTCAAGAAGTTTGCATTTTTTTCCCCAAAATTAGAGAAAAAAATGAGCTCAAACTTGCAGGCGATATTCTGTTAAGCCTTGCATGGCTAATATAGCTCCGTCTCTGCACAGGCAAGTGGTTTATTTCATTTTATTCTTAGTTATATGAGCAAACCATTTAATTCACTCACTATTGAGCAATTTCATTTCCATCATCATAAAACTGCATTTATTTTGCTGTGAATCCTACAGCTTTTCAGGGCTAAACAGGATTTCTGGGGGTCCCATGGCACTGTGCAAGCCCTGCCCGTCCTTACCCCCGGCTCGGGTGCCACCATCGGCAGGGTGCGGGGCTGGCCCTCCTGGTCCAGCACCACGAAGGTCATGAAGGCGCTGTTGATGTGCCTTCGGCTGACAGACATCTCCTGGCCGTACGCCTCGGCGCAGACCCCCACCTCCATGCTGGGTGGGAGCAGGGAGAGAAGAAGGGGTGAGGCTGTGGAAAGCCGCTGGGAGGGTGGGATGGGGACCCCCTCCATCACCAGCACCCACCTGTTTTTGAAAGCATTGTTGACAATGGCTTTGAGCACCAGGCGGTCCCCAACTTGCGACGGTCCCCGGAAGTGGAACATCTCGATGGCCCGCAGCGTGGGATGGGCATGGCACAGCCGGCTGCAGGGGACAGGCGTTACCCTCCAGCTGTGGCCCCGTGCCCAGGTAGAGTCCCCGCACCCACGCCGACCCAGACAGAGCTGAGGAGACCCAGCAAAATGTCACCACCCCTGGATTTCAGCTGCCAGAACCAGCCATGAGAAGGGACAATGAGCAGACTGGTGAGTGTGAAACCTTCCCTGGGGTCCTCCAGCACCATGCACCTGTGGCACTCCCTATACAACATCACCCAAGGGTGATGTGCTGGGGATCATGCCTTTTGAGGGTCCCTACAACCCAGCTGTGGCCCAGCCTGACTGGACAGTGCCCTGGCTGTGTGTCCCTTCTAGGCACCCTGTCCCCACCTCCCAAATCCCCATCAGGTCACCTGGCTGCGATGGTGGCCACGTTCTCCATCCAGGCCATGATCTGCCCACCAAAGGTGTTGCCTTGATGGTTGGCATGTGGAGGCAGCACCAGCTCCACACTCTCCACTCGTGTCTTCTCTGCTGGCACTGCTGCACTGCCATCCCGTGTCTCCAGCTCTGCCACAGGGGGAAAATCACAGAATGGTGGGGGTTGGAAGGGACCTCAGAAGATCATCTGGTCCAAGCCCCCTGCTCTAGCAGGGTCACCCAGAGCAGGGAGCCCAGCACCACATTGTCCAGGCAGGTTTGGAATCTCTTCAGAGGAGACTCCACAACCTCTCTGGGCAGCCTGGGCCAGGCTCTGCCACCCTCACAGCAAAGAAATTTCTCCTTAGGTTTAGATGAAACTTCCTGTACTCCAGTTTGTTCCCGTTGACACTTGTCCTATCCCTGGGAACCACTAAAAAGAGTCTGGCCCCACCTTTAGTATTGATCAGATCCCCTCTCAGTCTTCTCCAGACTGACCAGCCCCAGGGCTCTCAGCCTCTCCTTGTAAGAGAGAATGGGGTTCAGTGTGACAGCTGGCCAGCTGACCCCCACTTCTGCCCCCCACATCCCACCTTCCAGCTATGGGATGATGGGGTTGATCTCCCCCTCCATGGCCAGGGCATCCCCAAGTCACTCTTAACCCACCCAACACACCACCAAGGAAGGAGGATGTCACCGGTGGGTGTTGGGGCTATTTTGGAGCTGGGAGCCCAGGCTGTAGGACATGGTACCGGTTTCACGGGGGCTGCGGGTGAGAAGGTCCTTGAGCGTGTCCTTGTGGACCAGGCGCATGCGGCGGCGCTCGGCAGCGATGCTGTGCTCAATCTTCTCCTCCTCTGTCTGCGGGGTCAGCGGCTTCAGCTTCACCTGTGAAGGGGACAGGGCAGGGTGCAGTCCCACCGTGGGAGAAGGCAGGGCTCCTTCAGGTACTGGCACATGCTCCCATAGCACCATATGTCCCACCAGGTATGTGGGACCAGCCGTGCTCCTCCTGTGTTATATTACAGCTCCTTGCAGAGGCACCAGAGGGTAAAGGGCTCCTATAGCTGGGCAGCGTTCCCCTGGGAGGTGTCACGCATCAGGGAAGGGCGCTGATGTACGACACCGTCCTGCAGCGCTGGGAGGTACGTTCCTGCCCTCCCAGGAACAGAGGGGGGGATGACAGCAGTGGGCAGGTGTCCCCCGTACCCAGAGCCCCCCACACCCCACTGTGCACCCCACAAACATGGGCTCAGGGATCACTGCCCCATAGTGTGCAGACAGCCACAAAGCGATGGCACATGCTGTGGTGGAAAGCTGGGCCCAGCCCAGCCTGGCTCTCCCCAGAGAGCCCATTTTCCTCAGTCTAGCCAACCAAGCCCCCGCATAAGCCACCAGCTGCCACTCACCTTGCTGCCGGATGGACCCTGTGCCACAAAGGTGGCATAAGCCTTGCAGATGCTGCAGTGCTTCCCGCTGCACAGGTCCTCATAGCTCACCTGGATGCCCACCTGGGAGAGGGCAGAGCACCCCTGAGAGCCAGCTCTGCTCCCCAGGCACCCACATCCCACCAAACACAGCAAGAGGGAATGGACACGTGGGATCAAAGCTGGAAACTGTGAGAGGATTTGGGGCTTTTGTGTTTGGCTGCAGTGAATGGGCGCGTGTGGCTGGTGGGGACAGGTGCACGGTGAGGTGGATGGGGTTGGACCGGGGATGAAGGTGGTGGGGGCTGCACACCAACCTCCATGCTGGAGTTAAAGGCTCGGTTCACTTTGGCTTTGATGTTGACAACTTGCCCGACACTGAAAAACAGGAAGAGGAGAAAGCATGGGGACGTTATCAAGGGGCAACAGCCCGTGGTTATCCAGCACACGCACCAGCACCAAGCAGCTCCCCACCAATGTGCCACAGCATCACTGCCTGCTGGGGTAGTGGCAGCCTCGGACAGTGTGGACATGCCAAGATGGCCAGCAGAACATGGGGATAGCCACCTCCAGGATGTGGGAGCCCACGGGTGTCCAGCCTGGTGGTGAAATGTCGCCCCATGGCATCTGCCTGTAAATAGGTCCCCACATCTGGGGTGCTGCTGGGACACCTGAGGGGTGCAGAGGTGCCCTTGGCACCCCCTGCTATGTGGGCATGCACGCTCCTGCCAGAGCAAACGGCTCCTCCAGCTTTATATGTACTGTCCTGCACAGTGGGGGCACTCATGGGGCCTCCTCACAGGCCCTTGGCCAGTGGCAGTAGCAGCCCCAAAGCTGCAGGCACCTTGACTTCTTCTGTCTTTCCTCCTCTCCAGAGTCTCCCAGTGACAGACACCTTGTGACACAGGGAGATGGCAGAAGGCAGGATCTGTCCAGGGGGCATTTTGCACCATCTCTCAAAGGAAACATCTGCCGTCAGCAAACCACTGCTCACAAAAATCTGGGTCTTCAGTAGGCTTCAGAGTAATCACACAATCAGCTTCAGCTCTGCAGCCTGACCTACTACTCCAGACTGTACCAACCAAATGAGCAAATGTAGCTTATTAGCAACACTGACAGCGGAGTCTTTACCAAACACATTATTAAATCAGGAATATTCCTCATCCCCTAAAAGAGGCCAATGCTAGAAAACTCAGAAGAAAACTAAGCCCCGTAACTGGCACTGAAATTTTGCACCATAGAGGGCTCAAGAACACAAATGAAGGGTCAGTGTGTGCTTCAGCACTGTACCTTCCCCCTTGCGCTCACGTAGGACTTCTGGCTTCCAGTGACCATAATCATCTCAGCTACTCATCATGCTTTGCGCGTTGGCTCTGGCTGGAGCAGGGTGGCACGAGGCCGGGACGGTGCCTCCAGCCATTCTCCAGCACAGACCCCCGGCCCAGTGGCAACCTTGTGCCCACCACAACGTGCCAAGACGTTAGTGGGGTTAATGTGAGCAGCCTCCATGCACCTCCCAGGCCATGCTGCGTCAGTGGGGTTAAAACTCCCAACTCACGGCAGCACCACGTTAGGGTGGCTGCTCTAGGGCTGCAAACATCCATACCAGACACCGCTCTTCCCGTCCCGCTGCCCAGGAGGGTTTATATATGGCTGGCTGGTGCAAAAAGAAAAAGCAAATGGGAGGAGAGGGTTAGAGGCGATGGAAGCGGTTGCACAGATGCTCTGGCCGGGTTTACGGTGAGGGGCATGCACGGGCAGGGTCCAGGCAGGTGTGTTGGCAGCCCCGGCTGTCTGTGTTACAGCCCCAAAAATCATAGTATCATGGAGTGGGTTGGGTTGAAAGGCACCTTTCAAGGTCATCAAGTCCAACCCCCCTGCACTGAGCAGGGACATTTGCAACTAGAGCAGGTTGCTCAGAGCCCCAGCCAACCTCAGCTGGGATGTTTCAGGGATGGGGCAGTGACCACCTCTCTGAGCAACTTGGGCCAGGGTCTCACCACCCTCAGTGTAAAATATTTCTTCTTATATCGAGTCTGAATCCACCCTCTTTCAATTTAAAACCATCACCCCTTGTCCTGCTGCAACAGGACACTAAAATACTTTATCCTCTCTCCTTATCAAACAGTAGAAGGTGGTGCCATGAAATCCACATGAACCCCAGCACAGTCCTCCTGGGAGGCTGCACTTCTGCACAGCCGGGCTGAGGGATGGGAAGCACCCGATGCCCAAGCAGTGAGTTTTTAAGTCAGTGAGGTTTTGGGGTCTCCTTTGTGCCCTGCAGTACCTACAGCTCCTCCCTGCCTCTCCCTCACAGTGGGAGGTCAGCAGAAAGCACAAACAGCTGGGTGAGGAGGAGAGCAGACAGCAAATGCCTCCCAAAGCTCCTCTGCCTTCAAACAGCTCTGCGGGAAATCCCTGCCAGGCCCCTCGCTCGGAGAATTAAGTTGGACCTCAGCAAGCGGGATCTGAGCCAGGAGCAGCGCAAATTCCCTGACCCCTGGAGTGGTGCCCGGCTCACCCCCGCAGAGGGTTGAATTCCTTGCAGGGATTGATTTAATGCTCTGGGGCGGGACTCGGGTCTGTCCTCCCACTCCCCAAACCCACAGGGAAAAGCTTTCCAGGGAAAGCTCCTACCCAGGAGCTGGAGCTGCATGGTACTGGGCACAGCACCTGCTGAGCCCACTCAGCCTGGGCATCAACCCCAGTGGGACCACCCAACAGGCACCCCAGCCAGTGGCTCGCTGACCCACCATCACCACAAAATCTGATGTGAGATGGAGAAAGTGGGAGTTTAACATTTCCTGGGGATGATGGTGAAACACGAGTGAATTGGACTTTCTGTCACCAAAGAGTCAACAGCTTGGGACCCCAACACCAGCCCTAGATGTTCTGTCCTCAGTGGGCAGACCTGTGCAGTGGGGAGCTGGATCCTTATCTGGCACAACTTGCTCATCCAGGCCAGGATTTGGCCAGCAGGTCTCCAGGGATGCCACAAACCTGTCCACTGGCACTTGGGCACCTCTGCCATTAGCACCCTTGTAGGTGCAGCAAAACCTGGCACCAAAACACCCACTGAGCCCTGTGAAACAGTACCCATGGGGGGAGGGGGTACAAGGGCTATGAGAAGATTAAAGGTGGGTGGCAGCACCTGGGCTTACTGGGGTGGTCTGTGTCTTACTGGGCATGAAAGACATAGGTCCTGGAGGGAATGCTTATGGTGTCCCCTGCAGCCTGTCAGTCCACTCGCTGTGTGTATCAGGGTGAGCACCTCTGAAGGGGTAGCACCCAGGGATTGCCAGGACAAGCCTGGGAGGAGATTTTGGCCAGGCAAATCTCAGACTGGTGCACCTCACAAAGTAATGCTCGGGGAGGTCCCGCTCCCCACCAGCACCCAACGGATGAGTGAGCTCCGCCACATGCCAGCCACCCACATGGCCACTACAGAGGCACGATTTGCAAGATTTAAGTTTTCCAGAGCACTAAGTCACTGTTGTCTCTTGAACAAAGGCAGGGAGGAGCTGGGATCAGGGGAAATACTGGGAAGCCAACCCAGCAGGAGCTCCCAAGGCAACCAGACTGCAGATAAATCATCAGACAGCCAGCCAGCAGCCCTGTGGTGGAGCTGGAGCCTCAATCTCTGGGTGCCCCGCAAGTCTGGCACTGCCACCGTGTCTCCTCCCCTCCCAACCACGCTGCTGCCTGTCCTGGCTCTGGCCCCACTGTCCACACTGCACCCAGCAGATGAGGAAAATCCCCATCTGCCTCCTCCGCACACACCCCGCCGGAGAGCAGCATATTTACCTAATGGTGTGCTCAAAATAGATATCATCCATGGAAGCCGTGACGCACGGGCAGCCAGCGTGTCTCTCGGCTGGAAAGGAAAAACAAACGGCATCAGCAACCTGCAGCAACATGCCGAGCGAGGGTGTGAGGGGCACGTGCACTCCTCTGCCCCACGGCCGCTGCCTCGGGGCTGGTGACACCAGTGAAACTGCAGCTGACATCCCTTTCCCTGCTCGTGCATTTGCAGGGGTCAAGAGTGGGGTCTGGGGTTTCTCCGCCCAGCAGCAAGGTGGGTTTGCAGATTTTTTAAGGGTTTGGAGAGGGGGTTGTAACAGGAGACATGCTGCCTTCCCTCGATGCTTGCAGCTGCTGTGGGGATGCGCAGGCAGCCGATACCATCTTCCCATAAGCAGCAAATATTTTAAAGCCATCTCACTGTTCCAGCTTTCCCTTGGGACTCCAGGAACCTCAAATGGCAAAATTGCTCTGTGAACCTCATCAAACTGGAAAATTGAACCATTCTCCTGCCACAACCTCCCTGTGTTCAGTGACCCACAGCGTGCTTGGCAGGGTGAGCTTCTTGCTGAGCTCCGTTTGGCAGAGCTCTCCAGCCACTGCCGGGATGCTGGGGATGTCACTGGCCCAGTCTTGCCGTGACCTATGTACCGGCTAAAGAAAAGGGCAGTGCTTGGGAACAAGCAGGTGTGGATTCGATCTGCCTGCTGCAGCACACACCTCCCCCCTCTCTCGTCATGCTCCCATTCGCCCTCAGCAGAATGGCATGAGGTGGGTCCTCAGCTGGCGTCAGGCACCGGATTGCCAGGCATGCTGCTGATGAGCCAGCTCCTGGGGACACCACCAAGATCCTGACCTCCCAGCCCAGCAGGACAATGGCTCCACTGGGAAAGGACAGCTCACCGGAGAGGCAGGCGGCCGTGTCGATCCACTTGAGCAGCTGGCCGGCGCTGAGCTCGCCGCGGTGGTTGGTGTGGCAGGGAAGGACCAGCTGGCTCATCTGCACCTCCGTGGGGTTGCGGGGGGTCAAGGGGCTCGCCATGGCCCCTGGTGCCTCCTCCTGCTCCCCTGGCTCCCTGGCACGTGTCGGAGAGGTCGAGCCCTGCAGGGGACAAGAGCTCCATTTACCCAAACGGGAGGAATACCCGCTGAGAAAACAGCAACCTACACAGAGCCTGTGGGACCCCCAGCCCTGCACAGCTCTGGGCACCACCAGAACCACCACCTGAAGGGAGGTTGTAGTGCGGCGGTGGTCAGTGTCTTCTCCCAAATAACAACAGATAGGACAAGAGGAAGTGGCCTCAAGTTGCACCAGGGGTGGTTTAGGTTGGATATTAGGAAACATTTCTTCCCTGCAAGGGTTGTCAATCCCTGGCCTGGGCTGCCCACGGCAGGGGTCAAGTTCCATCCCTGGAAGTATTTAAAAGCCATGTAGGTGTGATGCTGAGGGACATGGTTTAGTGGTGACCTGGCAGCACTGGGTTAATGGTTGGACTTGATGAACTTAAAGGTCTTTTCCTAACAGTTCTATGATTCTATGAAACCCCACCCATCCCATCACCACAGACATGATGCCAGCAGCCAAAAGGAAAAAAAAAATCTCTCTAAAAAGAGCTCCATGGGTATCACTGCTGGTTTCCAGGACATTTCTTGCCACCAGGGCAGTGGAGAAGCCCCAGCACAGACACTTACTCCAAAAACTGCACAAAACCAACATCAATCAGTTCTCTGGGAAGGAATTTTGCTCCCCTGACAGCTTCATTTTTTGGGTCTCACAGCAAAGGGTGGTTTGGAGCTCCCAGGGTTTGTGGCTGGGGCTGGGCATGCAGCAATGCTCCACTCTTTCCACCAGCACCCCCCTTTACCAAAGGAAATACAGAAAGCAGTTTATAAGCAGGGGAGGGGTTGAAGCATCCTCAGTTTGGGATTCTTTGCACAGTCAAATATGGACCTTGTTGGCTTCGCCATTTGCTGGGCACAGAGCTGCTCTTGCCTGTCAGCCCAGCGGGAAGCAGGCTGGGAGACGGTGGCTGGTATTGCAACTGTGCCGGCGAGAAAAATAGCTGATTAGATGTCAAGTGAGCCGTGTTACACAAGGGGTGAACTCAGTTAGCCCGGTGAGTAATTGAGGAGACACGAGGAGCCATCTGGGCTTCGTCACAGCCCTTCCTTCCGCTTTCTGCTCCCACTGTGCCTCCCAACAACAGCACTTGTTGCAAGAGCCCCACTGCAGCAGCTTCATTGCCCTTTGCTTTGCCCAACTTCTTTTAAAGATGGGTTTATGCTGAAAATGAAGCTTTCCCGACTAGCCTGAGCTCACCGCCTCTCAGAATAGCATTTTTCTCTAGCGGGTCTAACCTCTGTTTCCATAGCTACTGGTACACGACAGCCCAGGAACGGCACAAGCCTCGGCTTAGCAGAGACGGCGGCCAACGCAATAAGCCAAGCCTACGGCAAAGGGCCCCCCCATCCCACAGCGAGATGGACCCCCACCACCGGAGCCCCTCCAACAGGCTTCAAACCCCTTTGTGAGCCTCCTGGGCTGTTTCCCAGTGCATTGAGGTGCTTACACAAGTACCACGGAGCTATTTTGGGAAGTTGGCAGGCTCTGGGGTATGAGCCAGCAACGCAAAGTGCTCCAAAGCCGCCCGCTACAAAGCGAGCAGCCAGCCTGGCTGGAGCTCCCCACGGTTGTTCTCCCAGCGCTTCCATTTCTAAATTTTAGGGAAAAGCCAGCAACCCATGAGAACAGCCCTGACCCTGCAGTAGCCAGCAAGAGGCCAGGGATGCTGATGGGGAATGGGTGGGGAGCGAATGCAACTGGAGCCAGTGTGGGGCTGGGAGTGGCTCCTGGCACGGGGTGGCATCTGCCTGGCACAGCCTTGGTTAGTAGCCACTGGCACGATGGGGTGCCTTGGGGTTAGTTGCACGGCACGTGGGGTACCTGGAGGCCATCATAACAGAACCTCAAGATCTCTTCAGGGACTACAATATTCTCCTTGACCATTTTTAAGAAACACCTGGAAAGGAGAAGAGTGTCTCCAGTTAGAGCAGGACCAGCAGAGCTGGGGGTGGAGGAGGCCCATGGCTGTGACCCAACGAAGATGAGGTGGCATGCAGCTTGTCACACTCTGTCTCTGCTCCCCATGCTGACGTCCCTCACCACATCACCAGCCCCTCAACAGCACCTATCGGGGGGGCTGCTGGAGCCAAGGTGGAGAAGGGCAGACCGAGGGCTCAGGCCTGCCATTCCTCGAGGGTCAGCTCCAGCACTCGCCAGCTGGGATGAAAAGTGTCCCAACTATTCTGGGGTGCTGGACTGAGCCCAGGGCACGATTCTGTGGCCCATCCCTCGGTCAGTGACACTGGGTCAATACTTTCCATGTTGCTACATGTGACAGAGGGCTGTGTCTTGAAGCTCCCCTGGCCAGCGTGGTGACACCGCTGCGGTCACAAGACAGCCAGGAGCATATTTTTGGCAGTGGGCAGGACTCACGCTACACGCGGGTGGTACCCAGGGCAGCAAATGGGAATCGTCCGTCACTGGCAATGCCACTGTGTCCTGCACCAGCCCCTCTGCCCGTGAAGACCTGGCATCTCCCAAGGGCATTGTGTGCCCTTGGGTGCCTGCAGGTTCCCCAGCACTGCAAGGAAAAACAGCGTGGGATCTGTAGCAAAATCAAGTGGAAGAGGCTTTATATTTACAGTTTGCTTTTAAACACAAAGCTGGTGGGACCTTGGCATGCTCTCAGCTGTCCCAGCAAACATCCTGCTCCCATGTGGGTCCAGCCAGGCTGCTGGAGGTAGCAGCTCTTTAAGGCCAAAGGGACACTGGTGGGACCAACCAATTTTGGCACAGGATCAAAAAAGCAGAAGCTGCAAATTTGCCTGCTGCACTGTCACCCTTTCGCAGGAGCTGGGGCTGGGGCATCACACGGTGTGCACCTACTGTGGCTGGTGCAAACTGAGGGTGCTCAGAGCACCGACAGATGCCAGCAGCACTGATGAACCTTTCAAAGCCTCCCACCCCTGCTTCAGCAGCACCCAGCTTTGCTTTCCCCAGACCCACGACTTCTCCAGGCTTGTTACTGGGGCTTGGGAGCTTGCTTACAGCTCACCCACCCCTGCAAGACCCCAGCGCAGGAGTTGCTCTCCTGTTTAGCAAGCCGGGTTCACTCCCTGGGTTTGCTTCATTGCAGGCTAAAGGCAGTGGTGGTGGCCGGGGGTGGCCCCGTCACACCCCACGGCTGCAGCCAATGCCAGAGAGTGTGTGGTCCAGGCCATACCACAGAAACCCAAACCTGCTCATGACTGCAACCGTGTCACCTTGTCCCCTGCATCGGGTTAGCAGGAGGGGAAAAAAAAGGCCATCTGCTTTGCATTCACCCCCCCAATGCTATTTCTGAGGCGGCTCCAGCCCAATCTCCCACTCTGCCTGGGGAAGGGGAGTGCCCAGCCACGTGGCACCAGTGTGCTCCAGAGACCCGAAACCATTCAGCCGGTGGGTATTTATAGAGTATTCGGTTATCAAAACCAAGCGAGCAAGTGTCTGTCCTCATTAAAATCTTCAGCCTCACTCAACTGTCACATTTTTAAAGCTGTTGACTGATGCAGCCCTTGGGTCACCATGGCAACGGGATGCAGTACCCAGGCAATGATGCTCTTACGCTGTCACCCCTCGAGTGACCCACTTCTACCCAAAAAAAAAAAAAAAAAAAGTTTGCATTAGAAAAATATCCTTCCAGTAGAATATTTTTCTTGCCTCCTGCCACACTCGCTTCCTGTGCTGCCAAAGGTGTAAGGAGCCTGCAGAGCAAATCCAGGGAGATACCCCAACGGCTCTGCAAAGACTGAGGCAGAGGGACCCCGTGACACCCCACTGTTCTCCCATATCCTAGCAGGAGGAGGGGTTGTCCCACAGCATCAAAGCTCCGAGTATGGTCTCTGCCGCCAAATTGGGTGCTGATCTCTTGGGAAATCACTAGGGGACCATCAGCCTGGGGAAACCTGTCACAGAAGACTCTCAGGTCCCATAGCCCCTGGGACAGTGCCAGGCAGGGATGAAGGAAAGCGGTTGTTTCCCCAAATCCCTGAGCCCACTGGAAGTGGGGTGTTTGCTTTAGCCACCTCCAAACAGTGTATGTCATGGAGGGATGAGGGTGAAGCTGGGCAGGGGGTCCTGGGTGCTGGGCTGCAGGTGCTCTGGGCAGAATGGGGCAGCCCCACACCTTGAGCCACCCCCACCCATCCTCCAGAGCTCTCCCACTGCCCCACTGGTGCCTCCCAAACACCTAACCTCCATCTTCCCTTGCCTGGCTCTGGTCTCCTACCCCTGCTCCAGCCCCTCAGCACACCCTTACACCTCCCTGGGAATAACTGAAGAAAAAAGGGAGGGAGATGGGCGGGAGGAAAATGGTGACAATGAAGTTCTCATGGGGGATTATTGGTGTATAATTGAGCAATATCCATGGTAACAAGCAAATCTGCACGCCTTAAAAAATTAACCTGACCTACTTTGGGAGATTCTGCCATCTCAACAGGGCAGTGAGGGCTCTTATTCCCCTGATACCCAGCCTGCCAGTCCCACTGCCAGCAGCAGCAAAACCCCAGAGATGGGATGGGCCAGTTTTGTGCAAGGGATGTCCCATCCAGTGTGACACCCACCAGCAAGCAGCAGTGGAGATGCCTGGCATGGCTCAGCTCCATCACTCCATGCCCTCTGGGATGGAGCAGGGTTCCTGGGATGAGATCTGCAGTGCTTGCTGGGGTGCAGGGTGCTGGCTCCTTTGTGGGGCCAGGGGGATTGGCAGCCCCACTGGGAATTGAATCTCTGTGTCAGCACAGTGAGGAAATGTGTCATCTCCCTGTGGCGAGTCTCAACAGGCCACCAAGAGGGTGGCCAGCACAGTAGAAAGGCCAGGGCACCCTGCGAGGGGTATTTTTGGGACCACACATCACAATTTCCCTAGGGTTTCATGGATCAAAGTAAGGTGTGGGGCCAGGGAAATGCAGATCAAGGGCCAAAGGCAGTGAGGAGGCTGCAAAGATGACTTCCCTTAAGTGGGGCTGATGGTTTTACATCCACCGCCCATGGGAAACCTTTGCTCAAGGTGAGTGCAGGGGCACCCCTCCAGCTCCCTCACATCCCTCTCCACCACTCAGTTCAATGCTGGGTGAAGCATCCCCAGCCCTGGCCATGCCTGCAGCCCCCTCCCCTTCTCCCCCCAGCCACTGCCTGCAGCTCTTGGGAGGATCCCAGCATAGCTGGTGCTGACTTGCCAGCAGAGGGGCAAAGTTCCCTCAGGGAGTGTCCCAGGGAACAAAGGTCCCCTGTCACTGCTACCTCCAGTGCAGGGGGGGGAGCAAAGGCATGTGTCACCCTGTTACATCTGCAGACAATGCCAGAGCCAGAATTCGCGAGTGTGGGGATGCCCAACAGCATCACCCAGCACAAGCACCTTTTCCCTGCCGTCCACAGCTTTCCGGGAGAGGAAACTGTCACAGCATCGAGACCAACACGGTCAAGAGCACCCAGTTGGAGACCACCACAGTGGAGATCATTGTGGTCAAGACTACTAGTGTGGAGACCACCAGGGTGGACACCATGGTTGCCACCTTGGTCGAGACCACCAGGGTTGAGACCACCATGGTGCCATCCACCCACCTATCTGGCCACCCACACTGCCCCAGCCAGCCCTGGCACATCCCTCTGCCCTTCCCACAACACCGGCATTCCCAGCAGCCCTGTGCCTACGCTTCACAAATATCTGCCCCCTTTTAAGTTAAAAAAAGGCTGATTCAAGCCAATCCCCCCCCCAGCATCCCTCCCATAACACCCAGAAAGCCTTCGGGGGGGGGGGGGGGGGGGGGGGGGTTGGTGGCGCCCCCCCGCCGTCCCCCTCGCGGCTGGGGGGGGGCCCCCCCCCCCCAAAAACCACCCAAGAGCGCCCGCCC
>JANIJG010020603.1:27763-43043 GCA_024611175.1 Megaceryle torquata
AAACAACGGTTGCTACCACACACACCCCCCCCCCCCCCCCCCACACCCCCCCCCAAATCCCCCAACAGCCCTCGGGGGGGGGGGGGGGGGGTGATGTTGCTGGCTCTCTCCCGCTGTCCCCATTGCAGCTGGAGGGTGCCACATCCCCAGCAATGACCACGACAGAGCTGCAGCTCAGCTCACTGCAAACCCCAAGGGCAAGAAGGCATCACCCAGGCAAATGGGGGGCACAAGGGGCTTTCATCCCACACCCGCCCCCCAGCAGAGCTGCCCAGCACTGACACAAGCCAGGACAAGCCATCGCTTCACTGCCGAGCAGGCAAGTCTCCACAGCAGCGCCAGATGCTGGTTCCTGCTCACTCAGCCCCAGGGTCCCCCTTCATGTCCCCATTGTCCCCAGCCCGTCCCAGCCCTCACCTCAGCCAGAAGAAGCTGAGCATTTGCGGGTGGTGATGAGGCGACGTCTGGCTCGGAAGAGAAGCGTCCGGACACCTGCGCGCACGGCCGGCACCGGGCGTGGGTGTCGAGGCCAAAGCTGGCGCCGGGCCCTGGGACGGGGCCAGCACACACCCCCTCCCGCTTCCTTATATATAGTCACGCATAACTTTTCTTAAGGTAGCACTTGGTAAATCTGCTCTTGCCTGAAAAATGGCTGGCGTTTGGGAGGTTTGCTCTCCATGCTCTGCTGCTGGAAAGAATGTGCCGGGCTGGCGGCGGAAGGCACCGGCAGGCTGCCAGCTGCTCTGCGGAGCAGGGCACTGCCAGTTTCCTTCATCTCTCCCCAGCAAGCAGCCACTGAGATGGGGTTCTGGGTCCCCTCCACAGCCCCACTTACCACACCCTCTTCTCCCATCATCACCCCAGTGAGGGGCACAGGAATGCCCAGCTGCTCCCCCAGCCCTCTCAGTACTGACAGCACCGCATCGGCACAGAGGTGCCCCGCTGCTTTCCCAGCCTGCTTGGTACCAATGGCAACACATCGCCACCAGGTTCTTCCCTCCCCCAGTTAAACCTGCCTGAAAACATTTGGGTTTTCCCCCAGAGCTGAAGGTGCCAAAGCCAGGCTTGCTGGCCAGGAAAACCTCCACAAAGTTCTCCAGAGCCACTCCACTCCCTGCCTTTGGAGTACCTGGAGTAGGGCTTATAATAAAAACCTTTTTCTTTTTTATAACAAGGAAATAAAATGCAAATTGCCCCAGTCACCGCGTTACTGATGCAGCCTATTGAGTCTGGGGGAGATGTTGTTCTTTTTGTATTTGATTTAGGCACTTTTATAAGTGAACCTTGGTAGTCAACGCACAAAAGTCTGATCAAAACTCGTGGGCACAGGCAGCACAAGCATTGCCGTTGGTGAAATAATGCCTCATTTTTTTTTGGTAAATAAGAATATTGAAGCTCTGGAACAGAGCAAACACTTGTGGTGTGCACCAAGCATCAGTATCTGATGTGGACAGTTTGATACCTCTGTGAAGACTGAGCCAGGCAGGGACGGAACTGGTGGCCCAGCCTGGGGTGATGCTTGCCCGCTGAGGGTTAGGAGCCTTTGGGGGGTGGAGGAGGCAGTGCTACACCAGGTGATTGATCTGAGTATGGTGATGGAGATTCCCTCTGGAAGATCATTGCCCTGCTTTGACTGAGGACTTGAACCCCACAGAGCACTTGCTGCTCAGCTGGTAGTATAAAATCTATAAATTCTTCATCTGCTTTCTGAGAGTGAGGAGGGGACATTCGCTCTGGTGTCCCCCCCCCAACATCTTCCATGCCTTACAGGTAACTTTGCACACCCAGGTGTGATTAACTCTGAGAGTTATTTCCTTCAAAACATTTTCCTTTCTTGGGGCAGCAAATAAGGCTATTTTTCACCAAGATTGTTATCTGTCTGCTTGCAGCAGCCAGGTGCCCTGTGAGGCTCACGGGTGGTCAGATTGCATCCCCTCCTCCAGCAGATCTCCCCACCTTTAGCACAGAGGCTCCTCAGGGATTACTCCCTCCCTCTTTAGGACTGTTTGTTTCTGCAGCCAGAGATTAGGATCAAGGGGTTTGCTCCACGAAGGGAAAATGATTCTTCCCGCACTCAGAGTCAGAAGGAGCAACACAATTAGAAACACTTTAGATCCTTGACCCACGCGCAAGCCTCCAAAGTTGCAAGGAGAGGGTTGATGTTTTCCAGGCCCAATTAGCATAATGCTGTAATTAATGCTTGCCGTATTCCCCCAGCTCTCGGGCTGCACACAACCCTTTGCCCCAGCGTGCCAGCACACGTGGCGAGCGCACATCGAGACCCAGCCGTCCGGTGAGCACATGCAGGAGCCAGCTTCTTCCTTCTGATCCACCACCATATGCCCATCTTTGACAGCTCTTTGGTGCGTGATGCTCAGAGAGTGGATAATTAGCTAAATGAATTAATTGACATTCATACTTGTAATTAGCAACTGGTTACAAGCAGCTATTCTCCTTGGGACAGCTAAAATTTCTTGGGGACTGATGTTAAAATACTGGAAAATTGTTAAGAGTAAATAACGAGGGCTGTACGTGGCGTGCACTCATGGCGCCCAGTGTCTTCCCTCGTCCATAAACGCCACCGCACCATAAACAAGCCCATGCAAAAGCAAAGCAGGCTGTGAGACGTGTTGGAAATGCTGCTGCTGCTCGGGAGGAGGAGAAGTTGCTGCTCGGGAGGAGGAGAAGTTTCCAGCTTCGGAAGAAATCATGTCCAGATGGGCAGCCTCCAGCTGGCAGCTCCCACCAGCTCCCCTGCTAACCCTTTCCACCCCCAGCTACTGGAGAGTTTTCAGTGAGGCTCCAGCAGCAGAGGCTGCTCATGCAAAGCAATGGGAATTGGATGTCGTGAGTGTTAATTAAACCATTAATTACTGCTGAGAAAATAAATAAATAAATAAATAAGTGACCTATTGGTTTCATCACTTCTTGGAGCAGTTGGAAGGATAAATTGCTCAGGGGCTGGGCACCAGGTGAAAGGGGTTGCAGTGTAAGTCAGATCTTTGCTGAAATACAGATTTTCTCAGCTATGGAGGGGATGCAGGTGAATGCTGACACGGTACCTGTGTGGCTGTGCCTGACCCCAGCAGCCCTGCGAGGCCAGGAGTGAGACCCACACCAGGGATGGGGCTGGTGGACACTGAGACAAGCAGGTGGGAGCAACACCCGCAGCCCTTGACTGATACTAGGGGTTTGGAGATGCTTTCACAGTGCCCCAGGCTGCTCTGTGTGCCCCTACCAGGGTCCCTGGCCATGTAGGCACCCACACTTGGCACCCACAGCATCTGAAGGCACAGTCCTGGGGGTTTTGCACAGGTGACCCCACACCCCAAGATGCAGCAGGGGTAGGATTCTGGCGCTCAAGGCATCCCTGGCTCTGGGGGCCAAGTACATCTTCCCCTCTGCAGGATGACAGTGTAGTACCCAAAGTTAGATGGCAGGTCTCTTCTCCCCAAGAAATGTCTCTCAAAACCCAGGTGCTGATGAGAAGATGGGAGGGCAGCATGGCAGGCAGCACTATACAAATGGCTTGTTAAGGAAAATGGGGGGGGGGATCTTATACTGATGCACCAGCTTCATAAATCAAACCCTCATGTCATCTTGCTGCATCAGGAGCTGCTGCAACACCAACGAGGAGAGACATGCCATGTCCATGCTACCACCTGGGCTGGGGGTTCCACGTCCCCCCCAGGCTGCAGAGGACAACCCCCTCAGCTGCTTGGGGGCCAGCACTCAGGGTGCTCTGCTCTGAACTGCCCTCCTGCCCTGATGACCTCTGTGACCCCATGGTGACTGCAGCAGCACCTGCTGCAGGATGTGGTGACAGGATGAGGTGATAGGACAGGGTGATGGGATGGGGTGACAGCACCCCATGAGCTAAGGTCTCCCTCAGAAAGGGTTTCTCCCCCAGCTTCTGGAGCAGGATCGGGACCACATCATTCTGACAGGAGTCATGTTCTTGGCTCCTCCAAGATGTCAAATCTCTAGATTTCCTAGGCAGCACTTGGAGTTTAAAAGCAAGGGAAAGGGGGGAAAAAAGAGAAACTGATCAGAAGTAAGTTGGTGGAAAAGGATGGGCCAAGGAGCTGTCACACTGCCCTTCCAGTTATTACACACCCCAGTAAGTTCTCAAACACACAGGCTGCACAAGATAGCAGGAAGGCTAATTTTTCTTTAGCTGCAGGCAAAAAAAAAAATCAATTACAAGGTAACCTATTTTTCAAGTCCTCCATTGGTATTTACTTAATTTCCTAAGGCCGGCTCGCCCGCCCCACGATGGAGAGGAGGAGGGGGCCCGTGTGCAGTTCGGCTAAGCCGGGCTCTGGCTCGCTCTGGGGTTTATTTTGGTTTTAATTCAAACGTTAAAGCCCAGCAAGCGTGGTTTGTTTGAACGCTGGTGGGCAAACGAGATGGTGCGTGACATGGGGCACCAGTGCGGAGTCCGGCCGTGACGAGGAGGGGGAGCACCAGGGGCTTCCCAGCACATGGGAAAGACCATCAGCAAGTAGGAATTTCTGGAGAAGGTTTGGGAGGAGCAAAGGAACCTGCCTACTACTGGTTGCCTTTGTGGGTAGGGACTGCCCCCGGCAGGGGGTCCATGAGGACAGGGACGCTCCCGAGGGTCCCCAGGGTCACGAAGATTCCCGAGGGCTTCGTGGGGACAGGGACACCCAGGGGATGTATGAAGAGAGGGATGGGGCTCCAAGTCCCTGAGGACAAGAACACCCAGGGGCATATGAACACTGGGACATCCGGGGGGGGGTACACAGGCACAGGACATGAGTGGGCACAGGACCCCGGGGAGGGGACACCGGTAAAGGACACTGGGGGACACACGGGCACAAGACCCCAGGGTGGCCACAAGACCCCGGGTGGGAGCACACACGGGCACAGGACCCCAGGGGCTCACACGGGCACAGATCCCTGTACCGGTGTCGTCCCTGCGCACCGCCAGGGGGCGCCGTTGCTCCGAGCGGGCACGCTGCGCCCACCGCTCCCCCCCGCCCCTCCCCGCTCCCCCCCCCACAGTGCCCGCGGCCGCCCCAGCCCCGCCCCGCCCCGCCCGCGCGCACAGGCGCGGCCTTCCGGCGGCTCGGCCCGCCCCGCAGAACGGGGCCGGGGCCAGGGCCGGGGCCGGGGCCGGGGGGAGGGCGCGGGGGGACGGAGCCCTCCGGCACCCTCGGGCCCCTCCGAAGGATTGGAGGGGGGGGGGGTGGAGGGGGGAGAGGAGAGGGCGGGGCGGAGCCATGGCTCCGCCAATCACCGCGCGGCAGTTTCAAGAGGCCCCTTCTGCGGCCCGCCCCGCACGGCGCCGCGCTGCTTGCGGGGGGGTGTGCCACGGGCGGCCCCCGGGGAAAGGGGGCCCGGTACGGCTCGGCCCTGCTGCCAGCAGCGCTGCCCTGCCGTGCCCTGCCCTGCTCCGCTCCTTGCCCGTCACAGCCAGGCCAGCGCGGGGGGTTGTATGCAGCGTCCTCGAGGCGAGTGTGCTCCCACCCGTGACCGTGAGGCTGCGGGTGCTGGCAGCGCAGGGCTTCGCGCCTGCTGCCTCTTGCCTTCGCCCGTGCCGGGCAAGGGTGGCACTCGCCCCTTGCTTACGATGGGGGCATCCCCCAGCCCTTTATAAATAACGCAGTGTTATTAATTAGGCAATCGAATTAATTACGCGCATGCAGCACAGAGCAGCGGATTGCTGCTATCGCCTCCCTTCGCAAGAAGCCTTTGCCTTTCAGGGCTTTGGTAAGCCCGCGGCCGAGAAGCCGGCGTTGGGGGAGGCCTTGATCCCCGCGCCGGCCCAGGGGCCGGTTATGGCACCGGCGATGGTTCGGTTGCCAACGCGCCGACCGGCCTCCAACCGCCGGCACAGCTGCGCGGGTAAACAGGAAACCCCAGCACCGCGGCTCCCGCGGGACCCAGCAACCCCAACGCCAAGGTGGGCAAATGGCTCCGCGCAGCGAGGGGCCGGGGTGGGAGAGGAGGTGGGTGGCAGCACCCACCGCCGCTGCCGGCTCGCCCGCGCCAGCTTCATTTGAATGCGAGCCATGCAGAGCGCTCGCCACCGCCGCTGAGGTGTGGAAATCTCGCCCAGCCGAGGAGGGGTTTCTTCCTGCTAGCTGGTCTGGGGAGGGAAAAAAAAAAAAGCCTTATTAGAAAATAGGGAAATTTTAGACACCGAGTCCAGGCCCTCTTGACGGCTGCTCTGCGCTCCAGGAGGGCTGTGAAATAGAGGAGTTGTTTTCAGGGGGGTGCAGGGAGCGTGTGGTGCCTCAGTCTGCTGAGAGCCCCTCACCTGTCCTCCCCCTCAGCATCTCCAGCATCACCACCAGTCATCACACCCTGGGGTTTGGCTTTCCCATGGGAAAGCAGCAACCTGGAAACAAAAAATCTATAGTTTGGTCAAAATTACAATTCAAAATCCAAATTGCCAGCGGCAGTAGCAGTGCCTGGTGGGAGGACAGTCCTGCAGACAGGCTGAGGGCTCGGCGTGCGGTGTGGGAACACGGCCCTGCTCAGGTCCGTGCCTGGCTGGGAGGGCAGCGGTGCCCGCCCACAGCAACACGCTGCCCGCGCACCAGCTGAGGGTAAGGGCTGCGTGTCTTCGGAAGCTTGCAGAGCCATTATGGTTTAACATTAGCTATTGAATAGACCTGTGCACCTTTGTAAGTACAGGGTGTAATTAAGGATGGAATTTTTTGGAATGTATTTATTTTTACAGGTGGTGTTCCAGCAGAATAGTCCCGGTGCACTGACAAGCACAGACATCTTCCCCAGCAATGGGCGCCCTAAATGGCCCCGCATGGGTGCCAGCGATGGACTGACTGGCAGACAGCAATGGACCAGTTTGGGGAATGGGCTGGCAGAAGAGGAGCTGCTCTAGGCAGTCAGCAAAGACCACCTAGCCACTCAAGCTTGGGAACATTTTGTTATCATCACAAGCCCCAGCAGCAGGGGCTAAGGCCTCCTTTCTGCTCTCGGGCAGCCAGGGCTGGGTGCGGGGTTGTCACCAGGCCAGGCCAGAGGCAATAAAGCGCCTGGAGTGATGCAGCAAAACAGGCTGGAGTCGCGTGTTGAAATAAATCATCCATGGAGGCAAGGCAGAGAGGAGGAGGTTTTCTGCTGTTGCGCCTCCCTGCATCTAACAAAGCCTCAGAAAGCCCAGGCGGACATTGAGAGCCTGGGCAGGATCTGGCCGGACGTGGCCCCAGCTGCCCCAGAGCAGAGCTGGTTCTGGCTGGGTGCTCAGATGCTCCAGCTTTCACAGGAGCTGGTTTTCCATCCCTTCCTAGCTCCCTTGGCTTCACCTTGTGGCAGGCAATGCACAGAGCTGCCAGGAGTGATAAAATGGCTGTCCCCCAAATTTATGGAGTTTATCTGTGAATAACTCCTGGAGGTGAAGCAGCCGTTGAGCCAGGAAGGAGGAGGGCTTTATTTCGGGATAAACTCCTCTAGGAGCATTGCAGGGCAGGCAGGAGCCCAGCCCCAGCCCCAGGGACCAGCCGGGACATGCCCCGCGCCCCCCGGCCCCCCAGCTCATAGGGATGGAGCATTGCGGGGTGAGCTCTGGGCTTGCCCGTGCTGGGGAAAGCCAAGGGCTCATTTCCCATCCGCAGAGTGTTTATTAGGAGCTAAGTCATGAAGAGGCTTTGGCACATCTCCGTCGCTCCCGCAGAGCATGTTTAGCACAGGGGAGATCACTGCTTTTTCCAGCTGCACGTGCGTGCCTGTGATTTCCATGCTGTCTGGGTGTTGCTCCCCATGTTCCATTCCTACGGTGATCTTATCTTCCCCTCCCACCCCCCCAAAAAAAACCCCAAAGGTTGTATTGATGGGCTATGGAGCAGCATTGCAGTTTCTGGGGCAGTACAGCTGAGGCTGAGCAGGCTCAAGCCTCCCCCTCGTCCCCCTCTCCCCACTCTGCTGCAGTAACATCCACCCTAAGTTTCTGAGCCTCTTCTAATTTTGGAGGCCGCTAGCAAAGCAGGCGCTGTTGCAGCCAAACGAGACTGCCAATGTTTCCTTTAAAAGCTGCTTTCACTCCGAAGGACTCTTCTAGATGGTTTGCTTTTAATAGCAGGCTGCAGGGTGCAACGCCCAGCTTGCGGCCAGGGTGCGGGAGGGGACTAGGTAGTGATGGGTGCAGGATTGGAACCATGCACAGAGCCACATGCATCCATCGTGGGCTACAGCCACGCACCATGTGCACCCCCTTCCCAGTTCACACCAGCAAAGCTCCCTATCTCCCTGCAGAGCCAACTGCCCTGCAGCCTGTCCCTTCCTTCCCTCCCCCACTCGCAGGGAAATCTTGAGGGCAGAAGGGGCTGGGTTCAGCCCCCAATTGTGCCAAAAGCTCAGGGGAGAAGAAAAGGCCAGTGGGGAAACAGGAGCCAGAGAGGTCAGTGCACTGGTAGGTGTGAGTGCTTTGAAAAAAACCATTCCTGCTTCAGAATAACTGGATTCGGGAAAATGAAGCTGAAGTGTGAAAAATGAAAGTGAAAAGATAGGAACCAACCCACGGCTATTTATTCTAAAAATACTGACCTAAATACTTAAACGCACATATAAAAGTAGTTGTCTTTGCTGATTTCCTTTATGAGAATCTCCTCATTTGGTTATATTATTTTGCTTGGAAATCAGAAGATGAGGCTTTGTGGAGACACTGAGACCATGTCATGAATCACAGAATCATAGAATGGCAGGGGTTGGAAGGGACCTCTGGAGATCATCGAATCCAACCCCCCTGTCAGAGCAGGATCACCCAGGGCAGCCCACACAGGAATGGATCCAGGTGAGTCTTGAAAGTGTCCAGAGAAGGAGACTCTACAACCTCTCTGGGCAGCCTGTTCCAAGCTCCGTCACCCTCACAGTAAAGATGTCCTAGCCTGGCACTCCCAATGAGTTTGCTGTATGCCCAAAATTCATCCAAAAGCCCAGCTCTGAAATTCATTCATTAAGCTAACGAGGTCCTGTGGTTAGTAGCCCACACCTCTGCTGATCAGAACAGTAGAGGCTTCAGCTGGGTCTCATGTGATGGCTTTTATTTCTCACCAGGGGGGACAACAGAGGCAGTTGGGGGCTCACGGAAGTTGTGAAGGCTTTGGCAGCAGCAGCAGCAGGACAAGAGATAGGGGGACAGAGGGAGGCACTGGGGCACCAGCCCCTGCATAAAGCATCCCTTGGCTTGTGGTGGCATGGCAGAGCTGGGCTACAGTTCCCATCTGGGCTGTTCATGTCTGGCCTGTTGTTGCTGGCAGTTGCAAGCCTCTGCCTCCTCCCCACTCATCTGGCAGCAGCTAGGGCAAGGATGGGAGGAGGCTGTCAACAGCCTGAGCACTGAACCTGGCTCACTGCAAAGATCCCTGGTACTGGTGAGCCAGCCAGCAGAGCATCGCAGAGGAGGATCACCGTCCTGCGGGCAGACCCCTAATTAGGTATTTGGGGGTTTCCCACATCCCTGGAGGTGTCTGGACCAAGCATCTGTATGGACAGCAAGGAAAAGCCAGGTGCAGGACCCCAAGTGGTGCATGGGCTGGGGTATGGAGGGACCCCTGTGTGTTCACAGTCCCCGATGTGCCTCTGTGACCCTGCTCTGCTCGTCCTTCCTAGAGATTATGGAGCCACGTTACGTGTGGAGGCAAATGGGCTGGAGGAGCGGGCTGGAGTGCTGGGTCAGCAAGTCATGCAGGCTAGATGCGAACGATGAGTGTTCAGAGGGAGAAGGAAGAGACCGTGCTTAAAGCAGGAAAGGTGAAAGCAGTCGGGGGAAGCGGCTCCCTGTCTGAAGGTCAGAGGAGGAGAACTGGCCACAGCGTTTCCATATGACGAAGTGAAGGTGCAAGCCAGGAAAAGGTGGGCTTGATGTAAAGGTGCTTTTATTATGAGTTAGGAAAAGGGGTGCTCAGTGCAGCGTGGGAGCAGGGAAGGGTGTGTGGTCCATGGCCTGGGGGAGAGCCCAATGCATGCAGCATCCCACAGCCAACGGGGCGCATGAGCACCAGACAGGTCCCCCCGCTGCCTGTGGGGAAGCGTGGTGGCTATGCACGGCTGGGTGTGCGAGCACAGCCAGGCCAAGGCCTCTGAGCAGCAAGGGCTGGTTTTGAAACCTTGGAGGATGCTGCAGAGGCAAGTGCCCTGGGGGATGCTGGCTCTGCTGGCAGGCTGCTGCCTGGGAAGCCCCCTCCTCAGCTCCTGAGGCCCCCCTTTTTGCCCAAAAAGTTCCTGGGAGGAGTGGAGGACACCCTTGTAGGTAGTGGACCACAGCTCACCCTGTAGCAGGGGTTTTTTTGCCTAAAATAAGGCTGCTAAAATAAATACACATACTGCCACTGCGCTCGCAGCAGGTTTACAACTCCACACGCACGCCCAGCGCCCATCCACCCTGGTGTGGGAGCACCCAAGGGGCTGGTGACAGCAGAGGTGACATCTGCTCCAAAACCCAACATCTCTGTCCATCCGGCGCCGTGAAGCATCCCAGGAGAGGGGAGCCAGAGAGATGCTCCTGCTCACTGCAGGGTGCTGGCAGGGGTGGGTGACTCGGGGCACTGCTGGCAGCACATATCAGGCGGGGACAGGTGGAAGAGGTGACAGATAAGGGACTCAGCCTGGAGAAGAAATGGGAGTGATAGTACCTAAAGGCACTGCCCCAGTAGAGTGAGAAGGCTCAAGATCAGACCCAGCAGAGCTGGATTTAGATCCTGTAATGCTGGCCAGGCTCCTGCTCCCCACCTAAACCTCTCCTCGCCCAGGGCATAGGGGTAAGGAAAACACTGACGTTAAACTGCAGATGCTTAGCTGGTGCAACGGGGTTTCTGCCTGGCTCCTGAGGCAGCTGACAAGTGCTGCTACACTGGCAAGGCTGCAACCTTTTGCTTGAGAACGGCTGACACTGTAAAGTGGGTAGCACAGCTCAGAGGCCATCCCTGTGGGATGATCGAGAAAACCACACAAGTACCATCCCATTGTCTGTAGGGTCTGCAGGTACACGCAGCTCTGCTGGGACTCCCCAGCAAAGTCTCTGCTATACCATTACCATAGGAGACCTACAGGCAGCATTTATATGTAACCCCTTGCAGCATCCTTGCCCCAAGCTGGTGCCCTGCTTGGCCCCTGTAGCTGCCATTGGAGACCTGCCATAAGGAACAAGCAGGACCAGACACAGCCCAGCATGACAATGCCACCATCACCAGTAGGAGCCAGGCTGGGGTTTATCACTGTGTGGGGCGGGACAACAGCTCTGGGGCACAGGTTTGCTTGAGGGGGGGATGTTTAACTGCAGTATTTCCCTTGCAGGGAAATGTAGGCTAGCAGTGAGCGAGGTGGAGTCCAGGAGGACCAGACTGGTCTGGAGCAGCTGGCACTGGCAGGAGGTGGGCAGAGGTAATACTTTGTCAGGGTTATAGGGTGACCAGGTTCTGACATTTTGGGGTTTGCCTTTGCACAGCCCACCCCATTCCTCAGGAGTCCAACCACACCCTGGAGCTCAGGTCTGGGGCTCACGAGTTGTTTGTGCTCCTCAAACAGGGAAGTCCTGCTCCATGGCTGTTATCTCTGTCGCTTTCTCCCTTGGAGACTGTCTCCTCTGCAATGACGGGAACCCGCAGAGTCAAAATCCCAGGAGTGTCAGCTCTGGGAATGCAATACCCTGTCCCAGCCTTCCCAGTAGCAGCCATGGAAAGCAGGGAGCTGTGTCCCACATGGGTGCTCCTGCCTGACAGTTTGCAGTGCCTGCCTGCAGCTGAGGTTAATGCAGGCATTGCGGGGAAGGAATCGGAGCTGCCACACAGGGAGCTGCTGGGGAATAGCTGCCACGCTTTACATTCACAGCCCATCTATTTTGCAATAACTTCACCGTGATGTTCCCACGTAGACAAGCCTAAGCTAGCATAGATAATGAAATGGGTTAAAGGAGACAGGCGGAGGGAGAGGAGAGGAGCCAGCAACTGGTAGTAAATCAGGGAGAGAACAGGGTTACTTTAAATTCAAGGACTTGGTGGTGGGGCGAGTTTGGTTTCTACCAAGAGGCACGGGCTTTAGAGGGTGAGATGCAGTTTGAGAAGACAGAAGTGGCCCCTGGGTGGGCCCACCAACCTGTCTGTGTCCTCATCTCTCCCTGTCCTTCTCCTCCCCATCCCCTCATGCCTGCCTTGTGGGTGCCACTGGGATTAAGCACAGCCAAGGGCACCCATCCCAGGAGGTAAAGGGTGGTTGGGAATCCCAAAGGAGCCACTGGCCTCAAAAGTCAGGCAGTGGGCTCTGCTCCTTAGGGGAAAGGTCCTGCTGGTCCTCAGCACCTCATCATTGGGGTCCAGGTGGACCCAGCTGCTGAGACTCCGCCACCTTTGGCACAGGTTTTGAGGCAGTCCAAACAAGCTAATTAAATCCTGCTCTGCTTAATCAGAGCCATTGAACACCAGTCAGAAGAAATTAATCCCGTGTTTTATTAGACACTGTTTGAAGTCGTGTTTGGCACCTCATCCTTGGTTCTCATCTCCTTCTGGGGAAGGAAGAAGGACATCTGCGGGGAAGAGTGAGGGTGCAGCAGATGGCAGCGGGAATGATTCAGGGGCTTGAGGAAGGAGCTGCGACTCCAGCGGCGTCCCTTGGCGGGGATGAGACACCTCTCCCCGCATCCCACAGCCCACCCCCTCCCCGTGGCTGAGAGTCTGCGAGCCAGGCAGGCATCCCAAAAATACGTGTTCCTCCGCATTGCACACTAACGGCTCTGCTCGATAGGTCCCACCGCAATTAAAGCACACGGAGCATTAATATGCAACATGGAGAGGCCACTCTTCCCACAGCTACTCCCTCCCAAACCTGTCCTTCCTGCTGTGCATCCCTGCCCACGGGGATCCCACAGCAGCCCCGGCCGAGCCGTCGGCAGTGCCTAGTGCCTTTGGGCCTTACCCCCACCATGCCTGGGGAGGGATGGTGCTTTTACACCCCCGTCACTCAGCACCTTCTCCTGCCTTTGGGCTCAGTGGAGTAGGGTCTGTTGGGTTCCTGACAGGTGGGTGCTGTGCAACGTGGTCCTGGCAAGGAAGGCACCCCAATGGCAGGGAGAAATCCACAGGCAGGTGGTTAGAACGAGATGGGTTCTTGGTTTGGGGTTTTTAATGAATTCTGATGCCTTAATTGCTGCAATCCAAGAAAAACTCCCAATGAAGAGATGAGTAAGGTAGCCCACAGTTTGCCCTCCAAGCCTTGGGAGCACTCGGTAGCCTTGGTATGTCCTCCTGCAACTCTGCTAGACAGCTGCTGGCTTTGGGTGTGGGGCTTTCTGCTTTTTTCCTAAACTTCCTGTCATAACTTGCGTTAAAACTCTGAGAGCCATTTAATTGCGTTCTGCGGCGGTGATGATATGAAATTAAGTCTCCTTTCTGATCTTTAGCTAAGTTGGTCCAAAGCACTGGCTTATTATAATTTGCTGTAATCATCAGCTCATGGAAGATGCGAAAGCAGAGCTGGTACCAGGTGAATTCACATGGGTCCAGAGTTTTCACCCTCACTCTGCTGGTGTTTGGCGACTGGCAGGTTGGTCTCTGCCACCCTGGGATGGCAATACTGATACTTTCTTTTAGTGCTGCTTACAGCAAGCTTTCCATCAACCGCTCTTCTCCACCTCCCCTAAGAGCAGCCAGGAACTAGAGCTGTTCTGGAGAAGAGGAGGGAGAGCTGGGGAGGCTTCACAGCCCCCTGGAGCTGCTCTCTCCTTTAGCATCTTGGAGACATCCTCCCTTCCTGGCTGGAGACCTGCAGACTGCTGAAGGCACCTAAGGAGGGAGAGATCCCAGCTCCCATTGCATGTCCCTGGGCTAGCTTTACATCCCAGACAACCCCAGTGGTCTAGAAGGGGAGGTGGCTGGGTTTTGTATACTCACCTATCCCAGAAAATCGAGGAGTTAAAAAAAAACAAGCTCCTGATGAGCAGGGCAGGGCGATGTGCTGTTCATGGAGAGGCCCTTTGCCTCTGAGGGCATGGCACCGATCTCGTGGTGGCATTAATGCTTTCCACCTCCACAGAGAAGGTACAGAACATGAAGGTATTATTTTTAATCAGGGATACTTAGCGAACATCTCATGTGCTGCTGGAGGGTCAAATTTATCCCATAGCCTCAGTCTCCAGGGAGGCTCCCAGATATTTTAGAGCCCATCAGAGCAGCAGAGGGATGGGAAGGCTCAGGAGACACAAAGTCTGGGATTTGTCTGGCCTGGCTCTCTGGTCTCTGCCACAGAGGCACGCACAGAGCAGAGCCCCTGAACACTCATCCCATCGTCTCTGCCATCACCCCGGCCCCCACCCTGCAGAGCAAAACACCAGGTTTTGTTTTTCCAGGGGGAGGATCTCGGACACCTTCAAGTTTTGATCATTTTTGACCTACCGCATTGCACGGAGATACTTCCCCCCCCACACCCCCCGTTTGTTTTTTGCTTTAAAGCGAGTTTGGCCCTGCTCAGGCAGGTTCCGATGGCCGTGAACGTTCCCACGGGGCGCAGCAGCACTACCCGCCGCCGGAGGAGTTACTCCTACGCCCCAAGCCTCCCTGCCCTCGCAGGAGGGTTGCCGGGCGCGTATGGCCCTGCTCAAACTTCTCAAGCTCTTCAGCGTTTTGCAGGACGAGGCTTGACGTGCGTAACCTTAACGATCGGTAACTAACCCGTAACCCCTACCCCGCGCGCAGCCTCCGTCCCTGCTGGTTTTTGTTCAGGGAATCATTTCTGTGATAGAGGTGAGGCCAGGGCAGGGGGGGAGAGCTCTTGGAAGCCCTGATTATCGTGCTGCTCCAACATCTGTTCCTGTGGAAACTGCCCCCAGAAGCCGGGAGTGTTTGCTGGGCTCCTGCCTTCCCGCAGCAACGGCTGCCGGTGGGGCGAGGGGTGCGCGGGGCAGCCTCCTAAAGCAGGGGTGCCCTGGAGTGCAGCGTGGCCTTACCCAGGGTTCCAGCAAAGCCCCGGCAGGAGGCAAAGCAGCTCCTCCCAGCCCCCTCTGGGGGACCCCACCACGGTAGCTGGGCTGCGACATCCCGCCCCCAGGCCAGGGTCCTCCCGAACCCCAAGGGGGTGAGTTTCTCCCCCTTGTTTTTAAGGGCAGCGAAGCAGAACAAGCCTCGCCCCGTGACAAGAGGCGCTGAAGTTGGCAGCTGAGGGAGCCCCTCAGGGCTCCTCACACGCCAGGCCGCCTGGCCCTGAGGTAACCGCCCGCAGCGCCGGAGTTGGGGGTGCGCGGCGCCGGGCGGGACCCGTCGGGGCCGGGGCGGAGGCGGTTGGAGGCGGAGGCCGGCACCGGCCC
>JANIJG010020607.1:0-15424 GCA_024611175.1 Megaceryle torquata
CCCCCTCCCAGCCGGGGCGCGGGGAGCGTCCCTCGCCTCGCCGCCCCCCCGCCCGCCCCGCCGCCCACGACTCCTCCCGCCTCCCTCCTCACCAACGGGCGCGGCCGCCATTTTGAGAGCGAGCTGCGAGAAGGAGGGAGGGGGCAGGCGAGGGAGCGGAGGGCGGGGAGCAGCGGAGAGGAGGGGGGAGACGAGAGGAGAGGAGCGCGGCGCTGGGCGCGCGGCCCGCCGGGCCCCGCCGCCAGCCGGGACAGCCTCCCGCGAGGGACGCCGGCGGCCGGGAGAGGGGAGGGAGGCGGGGGGGGGGGGGGAAAGTGCGGCCCCGGCCTTACCCGAGCCGCCGCTAGCGCCGCCGCTTCGCTCTGCTCCGTAGGGCCGGCGCCGCCCGCCTCTCCCACGCACCGGTGCGGCGGGGCGCGGAGGACGGGAGTCCGGGAGAGAGTCCGGCGGTCCCGGAGGCGCTCGCCGCTCACACCGCTCCGCTCCGCGCTCTGTCAGTGGCGCCCCGGCCGCCGGGAGGGAGGGAGGGAGCGGCGCGGCCCCGCCGCGGCTCTGCGCATGTGCGCGCCGGGGGCGGGGACAGCCGCCGGGCGCCATCTTGGGAGGCTGAGGCGCAGGGTGCGTGTCCCGGCGTGCCCCGCGCGTTCCCGGCGTGCCCCGCGCGCGCCTCGGCGCGGCCTGCGGGATGGGCGGGTCTCGGCGCCGGACGCCCTCCCGGGACCCCCTGGCCCCGGGTAGGGTAGCGCCCCGTAAGCGTCCCCTCCAGGGCACCCGCGCTGCCTCGGTCTGGTTGCCGTGCAGCCTGCGGCTCTCCCACACACCCCCCCCAGCACTGCACTGCCGCGCTCTTCTTCACCAGCGCTCTAATTGGCGATAAAGCCGCGCTAGAGGTGTCTGTAAACGGCAATAAAACGCTGCAGGTACCCGTGAGGGGACTTGTACCACTGGAGGGGCTAGGAAGAGGAAGAAAAGGCGGCATAAATACGTACATTTATCTGCACGGTGCAGCTCGGAGGCGCTTCGTGGACGTCTCGCTTGTGTTGGGCCATGCACAGCCACGGCGGGAACAGCGAGATGGGCCCTGCGAGGCCCTGCGGCCCAGCTTTGCGCTCTGCAGAGCCGCGAAGGAGCCCATGCTGGCTTTGTTCTACCCGAGCTGGAGCGACTGCCAAGAAAAGCCCGAAAGCGGAGTTGCGCTGCTGCTTTCTGTGGGCTGCTGTCTTTGGTCTTGCTGCACAGATAACACTGCCGTGGCGTGTTTTGGCTTGTGTGGGATCTGCTCCCAAGACGTCACTATTTTTAGTGAGTAACTTTGTCCCACAGACCTAGAGTTACAGATTTGAAAGAAGCACGTGTATCGCTTGTGGCCGTTACCTCTGTATGGCTGGAGATCGAGGGGCTCGGTGTATCCCCATGCACCTTGCTAGGGCGCATTCAGTGTCAGTGTGAACATGCCTGGAATGTTTGGAATGTATGGTGAACATGCTTGGAGTAGAATGTGTTCATAACTTTCTAGGAACCCCACTTAATAAAATCTCAAAATATCCTGGGTTTAGTATGTCAGTGTTCCTGATGGTAAACTGAGGCATTTAGACCACTGATAATTTAATCCACGTGCTTGCAAGAAGTGACCAACGGGGGAGAGCAGAGAGTCCCAGAGAAAGCTGCCGTCTCCTGAAGGTGCCAATTGACAAACACAGTCAAACAGCTGTCTGCTTCAGAGGCCAAATTCCCCCCTCAGTTTTGGATTTTACAATCCTTATGGTCTTCAGTGGTTTCTCTGCCGATGGCAGCAGTCCTTCCCCAGGAGCTTTGCTAAATACCGTGCTCGGCAAATGCCAGAGCTGACCTGGCAGCAGAGCCAGCCCCTGTAAATGCTTCATCGCAGTAAATCCAGATGCAAACCAGAACAAGCCCTGCTGTTACAGGAAACTGTTAACATGTGTCACTATCAAAGACCAGTGACCAAAGTCACCTCTAATGTTGGCAGGCGTTACAGCGTACTGCAACATTTAACCTGGGCCGTAAAGTTTTCTGAGATGCTGATTTGAGGAAATAAGTAATTCCACATGTAAAATTATCTGTAGAGCAAAAACTTGAACAGACTTCAAGGGACATAGAAAATTTCATAATCAAAAGCTGTGTAGTTTTATCTGTTCCTATTGCAAGCAGCCACCGAGATTCCTGATACCTAGAATGTATGTAATGAGCCTGTGTTTATGCACCGAGGGCGCTCACAGAGCTGGCTGCCAGCTTCACTCTTGGGCAAGGGTCATGGTCAGTCACTTTCTCTTTTGGTTCTGTTGTTTTCATACAGCAGCAGGCAAGAGAGGGCTGTTTCAACCCAATACACAGCACAAAACTGCAGGTGCATCCAGGAGAAAATTTGAGTATAAACCTGCATTTGACTTATTCTGTTAACTGACTAGATTACAAGGTTTAGAGCCTTTTAATCCTTGGAATGTTCTTACAGTTTAAACCCTGAGACAATATCACAGACATTCCCAATGTACCGGTGGCACTCAAATGGAATGAAAGCATAGAGTAATTCCATTTCGATGTACTGATTGATGTAATTAATGGTGAGATAAACAGTTGGGTAAGCCAGTGTGTCAGGTTTCCAGTGAGGAGACAGTGCACAGCTCAGCTGTGAGGTGTCGCAGTGCCCATTTCTCTCCAGCGTTTCAGTGACTGCTGCTGTGAACCCTGTGAGCAGAAACCACACACCTGCCACCTCCACAGGGACGTGCAGATCCAAACTGCAAAGCTCCTTTGGATACCAACTGCAAATTTTTCTCCTGGATATTCCTAAAGTAAATGTTTAAAACTTGCACGGCTGTGCTTCAGAGCGAGACGGGCTTCTTCCGTGGTCTTTACCCCGTGGCAGACACAGCTCTACCCACTACACTGGAGATCCCATACTTCAAAACGTTACTTCAAACCTTGCTAAAAGGTCTCTGCTAAACACTGGAAACCTCCCTCATTGATCATTCATACGTTGCCCATGAACGAAAATTGTCATCGATACTCTGTGTGTTTACGTATTTGGTAGCGAAACACCCGTAGCGACTGTACCGCTGCAAGCGGCCGACTCACGTGCTGCAAGTCCACCGGGGTGCCCGACTGACAAAAGAAACGTGCTGTTAGAGCCACAGAGCTTTGCGAGATAAAAAGTTGCATGAAAACGTCTCCACGGATTTGAACTGGAAGATCGACTCGGTTGTAGGTTGGGAATAAATTCTGGTGACACAAATCCTGTCGTAACTCGGTGCCTAAGCACATACCAAAGGAAAATTAACTTCTAGCTGTGTCTTGCCTTTCAATTTAATGAGTCAGTGGGCATGTCTACCTGTGTCGTTAGCCCTGTCATTGGAATAAATCACAAGAAGTGAGAATTTTCTCATCTTTCTGTTCACCAGTAAATACTGACTTCTCTGTGGCTCAAGCAAAACTGGGCTCTAGAACTGCAAAAAAATCACCTGCTTTATTGTTTTATAGGGGGAAGAACATGCAAAAGATCCTGCCGTTGTGTATATTTTTGAATTTTAACATCACTTGGAGTTTAACAAAGATAGTGAAAAAATTCTTATTTCTTCAACCGGAAGAGAGAGAAGATACCCGTGGGGAGAAAAATGTGTGCCCAGTGGAAAGTATAGCACAAAAGCATTCCCAGTCCTTTTGAATGTATATTTGGATGTTAGAAATCCTCCTTCAGGTGCTCCCGTGGCCTTTCCTGTATATCGTCACCATAAGGCAATTGGTAACTGCGGCCTCCTCTACCTGGCCTTCTTAATAGCACTAAAAAGAAGAGAAGATAAACCAACCGGGTCTCTACTGTGTTTCAGTAGTGAGAACCTTGGCCCTGTGCAATGTGTCCGCCCTCCACAACAAGAGTTTTTATTGGAGTGAAGCCCTTTCCAAATTTCTTCTAAAGCAAGTGAAGGGATGAGGTTTCCAGCAAGTCTTCCATTGTTACTACTAGGAGTTCACGTGCCCCTGTTTGTTCCATTTTGTCTCTCAACTAAACTGTTGCAGGTGTTTTGTGCTGTAACGGTGACGATGTTGTTCTGCTCTACCTTGACTCGCCAGTCTGTATTTCTGTCCATATCATCTTCCTGTGGTTCCTTCTTTAAACTCAAGTGTTAGTCCAGCGATAGCTTTTCCTCCATCCAAAGGATGAAAGTCCAGGTACATGTAGCATTTCATCAGCTTATCAGTTTTGGTTTCACTGGCTGCACCCTGCGAGAGGACCTTACATAAATGTTATGGTTCACCTTGGCAGCACAGCTCCATCTGCCAGCTGTCAGCCCGGCTCACTTGCGAGGTCCCAGTCTATCTGCTGGCTCTTCTGCATTTTCATGAGGGCACAACCAGCGTCTGCCGTGCCTCCCATTCAACCTTCTCTGTCCCCTTACAGTGAGATCCCGAAACCAGCCTTTTTTGTGATTCAGTGAAAGCAAGTATGGCACATATTAAGCTTGACAAAGTTTTTAACATGAGACTCTTAATTGTGGGTACTTATCGCTGTATGTGGAGATGTTTTCTGTTCCCAAATTTTTAAAATGTGTATGAGAATTGCATTACTCAAAGGATGAATATACTTATTTTTAACACTTTTGTTTAGGATTTTCATCCAATTATTCCGTATCTTTTCAAAATGTTTTTGTGAATGCCAGTAAGCTGTACATTCCAGTTAAAGGTCCAGTAAACAATGCAGAGGTAACAAAAGCTCCACCTTTCAATCTAATGGGGCATGCACTGTTGCATGCAGAAGATGCCGCAGCTGTCACGCTAACGGAGAGGTGCACTACAGCCAGACGTGCAGATTAGGTCATCACAGCCTCCTGTAGCTAACTGGAATAATTTATGTGCATAAGTACCTGCTTTGCATAGAAATCGGCTGCAGATACGCACGCAGGTATTTTAGGCCAGATAAATCTCTCGTCAGTCTTACGGGTCTGTTCCTCGGCGTATTGCAGCCACAGCTCAGCAAAGCTTGAGGACTCCAAGTGCAGGCCTTTGTTGTGCCTCAGCATCACCGTGTCATTCACACCTCTAACCTTCGGAGATCTCGCTTCAGAATGAAGTGAAGGAAGTGCACAGGTCGTTAGCAGTGCCATGTAAGGGTGCCTCACAGATTCCCAAATTAAAGTCAGAAAAGCAACTCTAACGTAAGAGCTGCTGAGTACGGCAGCTGGGGAGAACGGTCGACGGAGTATCAGTAGTATTAAAAGAAGGGAGCACAAACTAACATCCCTGTATTCTTAATCCATAGTTATCCCAGATTTGGATTAAACTGCCTTCTGGAGGGGTTTTTAGGGCCCTTTTTATGTTGATGTGTTTACCTTTGGTCACAGCATTTCTCCTTCTCGTGGGTTCGTATTTTGAAAAAGACTGAAACTTTTCTGCCAAGAATATCAATGGAGCTGCTGCTGATTAAAGAACATAGTAAAAAAAAACCAAAGCAAATGCGTTGCTTTTTAATTCTTCAAATTCCATTGCTAATTATAGTAATGTGCAATCACGTATGTTGTTACTGCTGACACCATCCACCCCCCTCTGAAATTCCTTTCACTATATTCCTTTTCACGTGATGTAATAACGCACTGCCGTCAACGCTAGATGACATTGTTTGCATTTTATGTAACTGTCAGACAGCAAAGGGCAGTTCCATTGCACTCAAACAAATACTAAAAAAATTCTTGTGTTATTTTTCATGCTTTTATCATTTTATTGTTTATATGTAACACAAAGAAATCTGGAATTCACTTCAAAGTTTGGAGTTTCTTTCCTCTGAATCATTATCAGCTGTACTTATTAGTTTGTTGTTGCAGAATCACCAGAAGCTCAGCTCTTACAGCAGAAACCTGTTGCTCAAGATAGTGTAAACCAGCTGGGATGCACAGCCTCTGCCCCGCAGATGCTGCAGCGTTTAAGCACAACTGCAGGGCTGCAAGAGCCTTTACTTAGTTGGTCCATGAAAATTAGAGAAAAATGTTATTTGTGATGTCATTTCCATTGTAGGTGTGGGAAATGGAAAAAGCTGCCCGGGAACGGCAGCTTGTGGCTGTTCTGAAGGAAATTTATCAAGTCGGTGACTGTAATCACAGCCTGTTTGGCTGACATAACATCTTCTTGTTCTGGTCAGGTGCAGCAGGGAGCTGAGCTGGCCCGCAGACTGAGTCGCTGCTTCTCCGGAGGGATGATGGACTTGGCAGCTGAAGTTACCAGCGGAGGGGATTTATAATGTACAGGGCAAGGTATGCAGGAAGCCCGCTCACTAGTTACTTGAAAGATTATTTTTAAATTTACACATCTTCTAAACAAAGGTATAATCCTGAACAGCAATACTCACCTCTTAAAGGGAAAATTAATGCTATTTTCCCAGCATACTGTGTGACTAATAAACCTTTTCCAAACTTTCATAAACTGACAATCTATTCCTCCATCAAAATCAGCCACATAAAAAGAATAGAATAGAGGTATTCAGACTTGTAAATGCCATGCTGATGCTTCATTTGAAAAAAAACTTTGAATGCTTATTATCATGAGAAAATTTGAATTCTCTTTTAGATTAGAAAATTTGTACCTATTGTTTCTCAGGAACATCATGAATGTTACTGGTCTAACTAGAAGGTTTAGGAAACAGATATGTGCTCAGACCGCTGTCAGTTTTAAAAACAATGGTCCAGGTTTCTCTCTAGGAGGAAGGAATATTGCAAATATTGCAGCTTCCCAACTACCAGGAGGTGGGTGGCTCAAAATGCCTCATGATTCACGAGTGTAAGAATGTGCTGTGAACAACCCCTGCACAGATACTCACACACCCTAATCCAATTATATGTTTGACACATTCTTAAAATGAAACTTTCTGAATGCAATTAAACTCGTTAGCTGTGCCGTGATTCAGTATTATGCTAGCTAGTAATGAAATACTTCAGTTGGAGTTTGTAGTGTATCTCATCAGGAAACAGTAACCTCAGCTTGCCTTTTCACCGCTGTTTTTCCTCTAGAGAACGTCTATAGTTAATATTGTCCTGTCTAAAATGGGTTGTGAAGGAGGACCGTGTAGAGACGCCGGTTGTTGTAGTGGGTATTTTCTAGTAAATGGGCTGAAAATTATAAATGGAAGAAAAAGTCTGAGATTTGAAGCTTTTGTCTGGCAGTGAATACACAGATGGAAGCAGAGCGTGGGGCAGAGCGCTTGGGCTGCTACTCCACTGCCCACGTGGAGGTTCACACTGGCAGCTGCACACGGCAGCAGCAGCAAAACCATCCATTCCGTAGTACAGGAATGCACACATTTCTTTAGTTAGTCCCTTCTAGCTGAAACTATAATTCTGAACAGTGAGGAAGATGGTAGAAAGAAGGAACATCTGTCCTTACCACTGCTATACTGTGATGTTGTCCCGTGCTCTGTTCTCTCAGTAACTCCTCTTCCTTTGGGCAAATCACTCAACACCTTTTGAATACATCTTAGAACATTTAAAATCCTGGCATTATTAATTCATGCTTATGAATTTTGTTTATATTTATGCTTCAATAATATTAACAAGTACTGGAAAAAATCTCTTCCAAAACCAGTGGTAAAGCTCTAGGTGACTGTGATAGAATTAATCGTAACTGGTCTGTGCTGTTTATAGCAGGAAGTTAATGTGCACTCTGCTGGCTGAAGTGCTTCCTCAGACCTTTGGTATACTTCTATTATTTGTTCCAGGCATAATTTTGTTCCCTCAATGACCTTATTATGTTTATATATATAATTAGAAAAAGATACATTACAGGATGTGACATTTTTTGGCCAGGTTAGAAAGCACACTTAATTAAAAACGCTTTGGAAAGGATGAACTGTCCCTGGCTCTCTACTGTATTTTCTGTGTTCATTCCAAACAGGAAACTCTGAGCAAATTTCATTAAATAAATGTGTGTTACCTAAAAAACGGATAAGACTGAGTTCTATGGTTTGAAGAGCTCCCTGTGAAAGAAAGGAGTAGAAATTTACCTGAAGGTAGAAAATCAGCATCCAACTGCGACATAACATTTTGCAGGCAAATCTTCCATTGTTTCCAGTAGAGCTGCACTAAAATAAGATGATAGTTATGTAACAGAATGTTTTGTTGAATCGTCTCGCAATTCAATGAATTGTTATATGAGTGAAAGAGACATGGGACAGAGTGGTCTCAGCAGGTGACAGGACATGATTTTCAGAGTGTTCACCCTTGATTTCATACCAGTCCTCCTTCTGGCTTATGCTGTAATGAGATACAACAGTAACTGGGAACAAGGTGCAAGACTGGAATTATAAAAATGACAGTTGTGAGGTTCAGGTTGTTACCATTTTAATGCACCATGACATCCTTGGTTAGAAATTGTGTTAATCCATAATGACAAATCTTATTTGGAATTGAGAAGAATTTCAAATTGAGATCAGTTTACTAATTCTTTAAAACCAGGAATGAACTTCTATTTGGTTCATTTGCAGAATCCCAGTAGATTTCTATTTGGCCTGGAGAGTTTTCTCTGTCCCCATTTTCAGGCTTCATTGTATTATCTGTACTCACTTCTTTATCTCTTATGGCAGCTTTTTCATTATTAAGCAGGCTCTGGGAAGGCTACACTAGATTGGAACAGTTTTGTCATCGTACGGCACAAGACAATACAAAGTATCTCCTAAGATTCCTGACATACTGATAAAGCAGAAGATTTATTGATATGGAGTATATCAGGCACATCTCATCCGTAGTAGTCTTCAGAAGTGGTGTATGTACAGAGCTACTGTGCAATTTTTCAGAAGTCAACAAACCAAAACCCAATTTGCCTCTTTTAAGGATTTGTCCAGAAGGATATAAAACAAGTAAAGCTGCTGGCCAGCGAGCAGAGGCTGAGAACTGCGTAAATGAGAAGGTTGGGTTCGCAAAGTTGTTTCTTCCCGTGGCAATATTTCTCAGGACTCTTTATTTCTTAGGACTTAGGATCCCTCAGGCTGGTGCTACATAACACAGCTGGAAGGAATATCTTTTGTTGTTAAGTTGGCACTGTAACCATAATTAAAAAAAACCCCTAAAGAGTTGTGTGGGGGGAAAAACTGATTGACAAGTTACGCCAGAATAATTGTTAGGTAAGGCTGTTAAAAAGAAATTGAATTACGGTAAGGCAGTAATAACTACTAAAGGAGTCTGGACTTTAAAGTTTTCAGCTGTAATAGATCAACAGTCAGTTCTGTAAAATTCACCTTTCTGTAGCCACTGCACATCTGTAGGAACAGGCTTTCACACAGAGGATAAATACCCGTCAGGAGCTTGATCCCGGAGCAAATATATGTGCAATGGCTGTTTGTCACAGAGGCTGTTGCAGAAGCAGAAAGAAATTAAGCAGCCCAAAAGCTACTCAGAGTTACTTCAGTGATTTGAAAAGAAAGAGTAAGTTATGAGGAAAAAACCTGAATCATTTGAGAAAAGTGGTTTGGTTTTTTGGAGGCCCTGATCTTCGGCTTCTGCTTCCTCCATCTTCTGACGCTTGGGATATTTCACCTTTTTTTTTCAGTGTGAGCAGAACTGTCTCCATGTGCTCATAGAGCTTTCAGAAGCATTCTCTGAATGTAGAGAAGTACCTGTGGGCAATTCCAGCAGCACAGCCTTTATTTTGATTTTCATGACAGAAAAAGACAAAGCACTGAGAACAGAGATGATTACATTTTAATATCCAAAAAAATCAGCTAAGTTTTAAATGTCTCAGAACAAATGCTCAAAGGAAAAAAAAAACAAAAACCTTTCCTTCAACTTAAGACATCAGATTCAGAGCATGTAACCCGCCAGGTTCTCTATGTTCACTGCTGGGTACTTTGTGCAAGCTACCTTTTTTAGTTCAGGGTGTTTTTCCCACAAGGGAATCTTTCTGTGCTCCAAGTTAATTATGTTTCTCTACTCTCGAATTCCTTTACTACCTAGAAATTTAAGCTAATGTAGTCTATTTTAGGTTTTTAAAACTGCTCAGTGCTATGATATCTATGTGCTAATCTAAAAGGATTATAAAAATCTGAATACAGGTAAGTAAGAGGACAGTTAGGGATCATCCCAGTTCTCACAGAATATAATATCTTTTGTCTGGCTTAAATAACTCTCCTGAAGTAGTACTGCATTATGCTATGCAGAATGTGTACATTTTAATGAGGTGAGTTAATCCCTATATTCTAGGAAGAGACCTTGATAGCATTATCTGCCACTACTTACCATACTGTATGTACTGGAGTGCACAGAGCTATTCTTGGACTGCCAGACCAGTTAAAGAAAAACAGCCTTTTACAGGGAACTAAAATTTAGTTGCTTACAGGCTACTAATCAGTCACTGCAGTGAGTATCAGAATCCAGAGGTGACTGCTGTGTTTGCTGGGAGCACTTGGGAAGAGCGGTGGGAACTCTAGGAAGGTGCTAAGGAACAACTCACAGGCTTTTGCAGGTTGCGGGGGCTCAACAGCACCACGCGGCTCCCCTTTGGGTCATATTAACAGTGACAGCTAAACAGCAGAAACAGGGCCACATGCTTTACTAAGGCAACACCAAACGCTGAGGTTTTGTAATAAATCCTTTACGTCACAATTCCCATCATCCCAGTCCACAGCTGGAAGTTTTCAAAGCCTGTTAGCATAGAGCAACACGTATTCCACTGACATCCGGGATGGGGAAAGGAAAACACCAGCAGTGCTAAATGCCACACTTGGAAATGACAGTCGTATATGTTCAGCAGCCCTTTGCCAGCTGAAGATTGAAAAGTAATGTAGGTTCTAGTTGATGGGATGCATTACCAGTTAGAAAAATGGAAAGCACTCTCAGAGCAGAAAGAGCTGAGCCAGCTGAATGCGATGGAAGGAGCTCATGCCAATGAGCTGTTACCTAATAACTTGGTAGTTTAAGCTCTGATACAGAGAGCAGAAGAGAGCCTCTCGTAGCCTGACATTTGGACACCTGAAACTGCAAGTCAGCTAAAATCACTGGATTTTTAGGTTTTTTAGTTTCAGCAGTCCAGCGTTTATGTGACCTGTGAGACACAAAGGGGAGCAAAGGGAAGTTACATGTGGCTGTAAGGCCAGAATGGAGAGGTGGGGTCGATAAGCAAGCAGGAGTCTCTCTGACGTAAACGGTGAGCAGAGAGGGCTGTGTAGTCCAGTGCTGACAAGACACTTACAGGAGCGAGTGCCAGCACTGCATGGAAGGTGGTGGAGAAGCAGCCAAGCCAGCAGGGACACTGGGAGCCACACGCACCCCAATGCCTTTGTCTCCCCACCTTCCAAGAGAGCCTGGGAGTGACCCGAGAGGTTGCAAGGGGAGTGATGCTGCTCTGCAGGATGAGGCTTCTGAAGGACAGGGAGATTATTTCAGTGGCTGGAAACATTTGTGGCTTGGTGTATGGGTTTCTGTGAATTCAATATGGAGAGTGGCAGTAATTTTACTGTCAGAGACTCACCAGGTAAAGGAGAGTAGGGGCTTCTCAAAGGTACTCAAAGATGGTGCTCGTGCTGATAAGAGCTCCCTAAAAAGCAGTAAGAATTCCCCCAAAACTTCTCCAGCATGGATACAGGAAAATCAGTTGTCCAGCTGAAAAAAGGTTAAAAATAATGTGAAGACAGCAACATGATTAGTTTAACATTCATTCCTGTCTTAATGAATATCTAAAATACTTTCTTCCACCTTAGACTGTAGAGAGATACTCTTCCTATAATTACAGGGTTATTATGAAAATTGTAAAGAAGAAAGAAAAAAAAAAAAAGCTACAAAAGATAAGTAGGTTAATTCCAGGAAAGTTCAGGGGCATGGAAGCACATAACTGATGTATTTCTGAAAAAGAACCTGTACTTTGTCTCCATGTCTGCTGCGACAGACGGCTTTCCCAAACTGAATTTTGGAAGTGAACTAAAACAGGACCGTCCTGTCTCAGCCATAGTTGTGTTGCTCAGGGCACTAACACACTGAAACAACACGTCGAGGGGAGTAAAAGGGAGACGAAGAGACAGACCCTAGAGAATTTGCCTGACCGCCTTCCTTCCTGATCTAGCTCTTTAAGCTTATGAAGAGTCCCCCATTAAAGCCAACTGGAGCAGGCCCTTCAAGGTTCAAATGAATATTTGGATTAAATTAACAAAGTCACACCAGGAGTGAATATAATCCCGTTCCAATCAGTGATCTAATTTTTGTACAATGATTGCAATTAACAAAGTACATTATTTTCAGATCATTCGTAATGGATGCAGGAGCTTAACATTAGCTATTTACTGTATCCCAAGACCAGCTTAAAAACACTGTGGAACCTCATCGTAGCACATCTGAAACTGAGTGGAAAATTTCAGTCCTTATAGTATCTTTTTCTTTAAGATCTTGAAGTAATAAAATGAATTTTGGTAGTGTAACATAAGACGTTCCACTGTCTGAGGCTGGCAGTACTCTAGAATGCTTTACTGGTGTATTTTTGTGTACTTCATTCTTCATTTTCCATTGCCTTGCTCCTTGTGGAGTAATTTACATATATGCAAAATGAATGTGAAAAAAATTGCATCAAAATTGCGACCTTTCTCACTGAGGTTTTGCAAGTGCTAATAATAAAACAGGAGGCATGGCAAGTGGAGAATCTAGCCTTCGGGCATGAATCTGATTTCACATTATTTTTGTCCAGTTCTTTGTTTTGATGCTATTCTTAATTTTTTTTGCAGTATTTTTACTAATTAAAAAAATACTCAACAAAATGCACCATTCAAAAATGTTGTGACACTCATCAGCTAATATGAATTTTAATCTGGGGTGTTGGGAATGATGATGGGAAGCAAGACAGGACGGAGTGGGGGTAGGGAATGTGCAATAATTTAAAGAAATTGGAGAAGGCGAGAAGCTCATTTTATTCTCATTTAGCAATTAAGGCAGGAGTCTGTCTTTATCCATCGCAGAAGAGAGAGGAAAGTGAAGAGGGGAGCGGGTCATGAGCTGGGTGTTTCTTTGTGAGCGTAAAAGTTGTGATGAGAAAGATGAATAGAGCCAAAGAGAGAAGTTCCTGTCAGTATCCACCGTAAAAAAATGCCTCAGCAGGCTGGCAGTGAACGAGCTCGTCAGAGATTCTGTAGCCCTCGTATTAGCCAGGTGGCCAGTTCCCCACTTAGCCTGCCAAGCGTGTTGATGATCAGCTCGGAGCCAGACAGAGTGCCAGGTGGCCAGATCCATCACTCCACAGCCAATTAACAATGACACTGGTTGGGAGCCAAGTGGAAAGGCAGCTCTGAGACAGGAGCGGGAGCATCACTGGACCACCAGTCCAGTCCCTGTGTCAGAGCCAGATGCCTTTAATTTTTCTAGAAAGCTTGATTTTTTGGGAGTCTTTCTTTGAGTTGCTTTGGGTGGGTGAGTTTGGGTTTTATTTTTTAAGCAATGCATCTGTCAAAATCTTTGTATGTCTCCAGTATTATGGTTTTACAGCACTTCCTCAGTGCCTAAGAGCAGCACTGTGCCACGCTGGGATGGTGCATCTGCCCGTGCCGGAAGACACTGCCCATGCCATTTAACTTCTGAACTGCATTTGAGTATGAGCCCAAGTTAGGGGATATTAGCCCATGTCTGGTACTGGGTGTCGTGGCACAGGTGGGTCTCACCTGATTATACCTGAATTACCTGGCAAGAAATGGTCCTCCACTCAGCCCTCATCGAGAACTTTAAGCAGGAGGGCAGTTTTCAAACTCTTTTTTTCCTACTGTTTCAACATTTAATAAAGGCAATTGTCCTTTAAAGGCTTTTGCACTTCAGTGGATTTTGTAAGATGCTTTTTGCTCCATACATATTCCTCAAGGGCTCTACTTTTCCAACTCTTTAAATCTGTCACAGATTTTCCATAGGTTTAAATGGAGGTATGGAATTCAGTGTTTGTTGTGATGATGTGGGTATAAGCATTCCCCGAGAGAGCTTTGGAAGACAATCGGGATTTGGGAGACGGGATGGCCTGGTGAAGCTGGTCTTTCGAGTGACCCTATGCTTGTTGAGATGTTGTCCACACTGGTGACTGGAGGTCCCCACTCGAAGAGCACGTGATCTTTTCTTGAGCCTTACTGGCCTGCCATAGCAGAAAGGCCAGAAATGATGTGAAGTCTTTTCCACTCCCTAGAAATCAGGCTGAGACATGTAAGTTGAGAAAATTTGTCAGTTTTATACACCTATTGTGAATACAGGTCTTCGATTTGTAGTATCTTGCATAAGCACTAAGGTACTAAAGAAAACAGGGAAAGGGGAATATTTAGCAGTTGAGCTCTCCTTTGGCCTCTCTCACAGTCTGAAAAGAGCATTCCACCTTTCGTCTGGCAGTTAGGGCAAGATAAACACTTCTGAACGAAGAGAGCCGACTGGGCAGCAGTGAGATAATAGCTTCTAGAACAGAGCTATATATAGCCTGAAGGATACAGCAGCTCCAGCCACCGTCTCCAGTGACTCGCGGTCAGCCCCGGGAAGGTGCTCTCAGGGGAGAGGCTTCTCCAACGGCTCAGAGCTGTTGCTGCACTTAAATGAAAAGCTCCGATGGAGAACAAGTGTCAGGATTTTGTGGTTCTACCTGGCCACCTGCAAATAATAGCATTTAAAACTCAGTTCCAGGGGCCAGGTACCGGATTTGTCCCACCTGACTGCTTTGTTACATGTTGGCACCACGGTATGTGTCTAAAACAGTGAGCACCATCGGGCAGAGGTTGCTTACAGAGACAGTGGTTATCACCCCTGACAGGTGAAATACAGGGTACCAGTGCTCATTTCAGGTTCTCAGATACTTGAGATTAAATCATGTAGCACTTCTCTGCATTAGATTACTCAGTGGTAAGAGAGGAATAGCAGCTTTGATCCATAGCTCCTTACAGTCAATGAAATACCCTGGCATTTTTGGAGGCAGGCGTTAGTAACTGATGTATTGTAATCCTGAGCTGACTCAGAGGAGCTCTCTGACCTTGTGTTAGCCTCTCTCACCAGTTTCTGTAGAAGCAAAATGGAGCTAACAGTGCTTAATTATCCACTTTATCTACTAAATAGGGTTAAGGCTGGGGACATTTTGACCATTTAATTACTCTTTGTAATGAGCTCTGAAAATAATCAACTAAGAACTGGTGTCTAAGAGCTTTGTGTGGGTAGGGTGGGAGGGCTGCGTGGGTCCGGAGGCTCATGCAGCAGATGCAGCAAGTCACTGCTGGCTCTGTGGCCCTGGCTCTGCACACCCAGGGACAGGGACAGCACACAGAGCTGAGCTGTCTCGGGTGGATTCCAGCGCTTCTCTGCACAGAGCTGGGCTGTCTCGGGTGGATTCCAGCGCTTCTCTGCACAGAGCTGGGCTGTCTCGGGTGGATTCCTGTGCTTCTGTGCACAGAGCTCGGCTGGCTCGGGTGGCTGCCGGTGCTTCTGTGCACCGAGCGGGGCGG
>JANIJG010020608.1:0-19416 GCA_024611175.1 Megaceryle torquata
CGCCGCGCCGCCCCCAGCTGCCGGGGACGGCGGCCGCCCCCGCCCCCGCCTGCCCGCCACGTACGTCTCCCGTCCCGGCTCCTTTCCATGGTTCCCAGCGTGACTGGTGCCTCCCGCCGCCGCCGCCCCCGCAGCGCGGCGCCGACCGCCGGTAAGGGTGGGGGGCGGGCCGGGGCTCTTTGTGCGCCGGGCCGGGGCGGGATGGGCTGCGCTGGGCCGGGCGGTGCCTCCCGGCCTGTGCGGGCCGCGGCTCGGAGCTTCGCGGGCCCCGCCGGGGAACGGGGTCGGTCCCAGGGCTGCGCGACCGAGCCGGGGTCTGAGCGCCGCCGAGCCCAGGGCTGCGGGGCCGGCGGCCGCTCCCGAGCGCCGGCGGGGCGGGGGGTGCCTGGGTTCGGCTTCCGCCGGGGCCCGGGGGCGGCTGCGGCCGGGCGCGGGGCCGCGCCTGTTGCGGCTGCCCGGCCGCCCTCTCCGGAGCCGGGCCGGGAGCTGGGCGGTTGGGGCCTGGCTCCGCCGCTTCGCCCGGCTCCTCAGCCTCCCGGTGGGTCCCTTCGGCCGTACCGGGAGCCCCGCTCCCGCCGGGCACTGGGAGGGTCCCGCGGGTGCGGCTGCGCCCGCGGCGTGGGTCGGAGCACAGGGTGAAGCGGCCCCGTCCCGGCCGTGGGGCAGGACCGGGCTGCCGGCAGCGCCCTCGTCCCTCTCTGTCCCCCGGAGCATCGCCGCTCCCCAGTGCGCGGCCCCTCCGGAGCACGGGGTGCGCGGACAGGTTGGGCTTTTGGTGGCTTCCCACTGCGGGACGTCATCCCCTTTTCTGTGCCGATTCACGGAGCGAATCCACCCCTGACATCTCCGCCGGGATGGGTCACGGTTTAGCGTAGGAACAGCAGCAGGGCCATCATGTGCCAGATGTTGGTGGTCACCTTCAGGGCTCGGGGTTGTTTGTGCACCCCCAGCCAGGTCTCCCTGTAAGGATGGAGGACACTGGGCACTGTCCCTCCAGGCTGCTCCTCGCCTGCCCTCCAGGCTGCTCCTCACCCAGGGTGCTTGGCCAGCGCCGAAATTGCCACTGATGGGCTGTGGGCAAGTGGTGATGAAGAAGGGTTTGAGCTGCCTCGCCTGTGGATGTCACCGTTCAAAGCAGCGCTCTCATGCGCTGTCTCATCAGGCGGGTTGGGAAGACTCCCTTTTATTATTATTTATTTTTTTTTTAAAAAGCAGCAAAGTCGCACCTCCTCCTCACACCTCCTCCTGCTACTGCCACCGACAACAAGCGTGGGGGCCAGAGCCGTAAGGATATCCGCACGGGAGAGCCGCCGTCCTGGGCTGACCCCAGAGCCTGCTGCTGGGGCAGGGCTGGCAGGGCTGCCCTAAAGCTGGGGAAGCTGTGGCTCTCCTCACCTCCTCCTCCTCCTCCTTCACCTCTAAGGACCCAGGCTGAAGCAGCATCTGCTTCCTGGCAAAGCGTTTTAAGATTTTCACGAAGGTTTTCCCATGGAACTGCCTGTCTGGAGCCTGGCACCGCGGTGGCAAGAGCCCATGGGAGCCGTGTGCCCCTCTGGGAGGGGAGATGGGTGGGTGCTGGTGATGGGGCTGGAGGAAAGCATTTGCGGGTCCTTGTGGCAGAGGAGACAGCTCACTGTGCCTTTCCCCTCGCTCCCCGTCGTTGTGCCCTGGCTCCTGCTGCCTTCCCCCCGTGATGTCTGAGCACCCTGGCGGTGCCTGTCTCTGCCGCGGTGAGGATGTGCCTGGCACCGGCAGAGCCTCACCTGCCACTCCCCGGGTGCCCACAGTCCCTTCCCAGTGCCAGAGCCTCTTTGAAGTGTTTCCTTTAAAGATAGGTCAGAGGTGCTCGTCCCCTTCCCAGAGTCAAAGGTGCCTGGAAAGTTTTGACTTTTTCAGTGTTTTATTAAAAATGAGCTTTCAAAACAGCCTCCGACCCACCCACCAGCACAGACCTTCTCTCCCAGACAGATCTGCGGTGTGGCAGAGGGGGCTTTGCCATCGTGGCGATGTGGGCACTGTGGTCCTGCTCCATGCCAGGATGGTAAGAGTGTGCGAGGAGCAAGCGGGGCTTCCCAGCGTGATAGCGAGCGCTCGGTGCTTATCTGCCAGCACAAGCACCCTCTGCGGGGGCGAAGATAGCGGGGGTGCTGCAGACACTGCGTTCAGGGGCGAATGGCCAGGAGAGGAGCCCGAGGGTCATTTGCGCCTGGTGTCTGTGCCATGAGGGTAAAATCTCCGGGGTGGGACTGGCGGGGAGGGCACTGCTGCCGTAACCCCCTGGGTGTGCTCGCAGGGGGCTCGTGGTCAGAGCTGGGAGGCTTTTGAGCAGTGTGAGTTAATGGTGGTGATAATTGTATGCTATAAAATTAGGAAAAATGCTTGAAGTAGTAACACGGAGCCCCTCGCAGATGATGTGAGGTAGTAATGGGTCCCTGTCTTCTGGCGTGGCTGGGGCGGCAGTGTCTCCGGGGTGTGGAGGGGTGGTGGCTGGAGCCTGGCCTCTTCTCAGTGGCACTGGGCTGGCAGCAGCAGTTTGGGGACCAGGTTTTCCTTTGGTCCCAGTTTCAGCTGGTCTGCTGGTTCCCTGGGGTGGACACGGTGTTGTGCGAGGTGAGCCGGGGCAGGGAGCCTCACTGGCAAGAGAGCCCTTGAATGGAATGGGGAAGTTGGAAGGGAAAAGAAACACAGCCCAGCTGGATGGAAAACTGTCTGAAAATAGCGGGAAACAAGAACAGAGGGAACATCTGGGTCCGGCTCTTGCACCACTTCCGACGGGCGCTGGGCAGCTGCCACCTCCAAGTGGTAGCAGTTGTGACTCGGCCCCCTCCATCAGGCAGCCCCGGTCCCCATCACTGCTGTGGCAGTGCTGAAACTGCCGGTGTCCCGCGAGTGTCAGGCTCTTCCCCTGCCTGGGGGGCTCCCTGTGTCTGCCCCAATGGTGGCAGTGCCGGGGCTGGTGGGGGGAACAGGCTGTGGTGCCCCCGGCCGCGGTGCCCCTGTCCCGCCCCGCCGGCCGCCTTTGATGCGGGTGAGTGGCAGGTCCATTGTGGCCCCTTTGTGCCTCCCTCGGTTCTCGAGGTCCGCACAAAACCTGCCATGGAAACCAAAGGCAGCCGCTGCCCCAGGAAACCCACAGGCGCAATTAGGAAATGCAAATATAAATGCAAATTCCTGCGTCGTCCTTCCAAGGCCAGGAAAGATGTCCCCGGGCCACCGATGTCTCCGGGCCACCGATGTCCCCAGCTGCAGGGATGGGGAAGGCTTTGGGGTGGAGTTGGGCAGGCAGCAGGAGCTGGGGTGAGCAGCTTTTGGGGTGCCTCGGGCTCTTCTCTGTCCACCCCGTGCTCGTTGGCACGAGGAACGGGGCATCTCGGCCTGCGCTGAGCGTTGACTCAGAGGTGACAATATGGCATTGATATTTTTTTCCATCCTCTCGGTTGCCCAGCGACAAACAAACAAACAAGTGTCTTAAAACCCAAAGTAAGTGCCTTGCAGGAACTGTCCCTCCTGACGTGGCTGTGCATGGCTGGGCTCCAGCACGTCCCCAGCGCCAGCGGTTCTGCCTCTACCTGCTGGGGTTTGTTCTGGGGGGTAACTGCTGTCCTCACATCTCCCACGGTGGCCAAGCCCGGCAGAGGGAGGGCAGGCTGCCGGCTCACCCCGAAGGACCCTCCTTGCCAAAGTGCACCACGAATAGATGGAAAAGGAGAGAAAAATCCACCCACGAGTCACTCCAGGAAGCACAAACGCTTCAGGCCTCCTATTTCTAGGTGGCATTTATGAGCAGTGGATACTCTGGGCCTTCCGCAGCTCCCCAGGGGAGCGTGTGTGGGTGGAGTGGGGATAATGGGTCTGGAGAGGATGGAGAGTGGGGAAGTGAAAGGGAGGATGCTGGTCTGAGCAACTCCTCTCCCTGGGAGGAAGCGATAACATTTTCTTTTCCCGTCTGCTGGAGGAGCTGTAGCCAGGAGCTGGGGTTGGCACGTGGAGGGCATCGTCCCCAGCAATAATCCATGTGGGGAAGGGCAGGTCCTTTATGTGCCATGCTGAGCCCAATCTAGGGCTGTACTGCTTAAAACCAAGCTTTTGTTAGTGGCTTTTATTTTTCCAAGCTGCAGCCCCTAGGTCCTTTCCTACCGGCTTCTGAAGCGGCGCGGGGTGCGCATCCCTGTGAGCGGCGCTTTCCCCCAGCCCCAGTCGACTTTTATTGCTGGGAAATGAGCTCTGACTCCTGGCAGTGGTATTTCTTCCTTCTGCCTGACAGCTCATCGATCGCTGCCCTTGCTCCCTTCCCCAGGGAAGGCGCGTGCAGCCGGGCACGCGAGGACGCCGGCGAGGGAGCCTTGCCGCTGTCCTTGGCGGAGGAAAACGGGGCTTGAGCTGGAGGAAAATAGGCAGATCCTCTCCAGAAAATGGGGCACGGCTGCTACGAGGTGTGTTACAGGGACGTGCAGCCTCAGAGCTGATTTAAGCACTGGCCTCGGTTACGGGGTGCTTGTAGCAGTGGGTATTTTTTCTTTGCCGCCGCACTTTGAGGCAGCGGGGGAATGCGCACTGGGGCAGCCTTCGCAGAGCCGAGGAGCTCTGGGGAGCACAGGGAGGTACCGTGGGCTGCGCCGGCACCCTCCTCCCTCAGGCACAGCTCTGCCTTCACCTCCAGGTGCCATCTGCTAGGGGATGGGGGGGAGCGGGGGGACCAGAAGCCTGGGCACAGCTCATGGTGCTCCCCCTCACGCCTCCGCCGAGCTGGGCTGGGCACAGAGGGGTTGGGAACGGTGTCTGGAACCCTGTCGATAGAGACAGGTCACATGGGAGCACGTGCCAGGGCTGTCAGGCAGTGGTGGGGATGAGGAACAGCCTTTGGGGAGGATTCCTGAGCTCCTGGAGCCTAAACTGTTGCTTCTAAAAACTTGTGGCTTTTAACCTCCCTGGCTGGCGATTGCCACGGTCAGGCCACTGCAAAGCAAGTGGGATGGGGTGGCGATGGGGTTCTGTAGGAGTTAATTATTCAAACTTAAAAATATCAAAACGGAAGGGAGATGGGATTTTGAAGCAGAACATGACTTGGTTTGGTGGCTGGACACAGCAAGGGGCCAGTGGGCAAAGGGACCAGTGAGCGCAGCCACTGCTCAGGGCCTCTGGGTTTCCATCTCCACTGGGAAACGGGGCCGTGCTGGCACGGGAGCAGACTCTGCTGCTGAGCTTGAAAGGAGACTGAGAGCTTATCTGAGCATCGGCCTGGCTTCCAATCCAGGTTAGCATCCAGCGTGATGATCTCTGTATCAAACTGCGGTGTGCTGCGATGGAGCAGAAGCAATGGAGCAAACTCCATATTTTGGCTTTTGAGGGCTTTTCTCTGCACCACGAGCCCTGTCGTGCCGGGGGTGGCAGAGTCAGCTCTCGAGGCTGGCAGGAGGGGCCTGACATCTTGGCATTAATTAAATATCTGTCCCTGGCGAGGTGTAGCCTTTCAAGGAGGTTCTCCTCCACTGAGCAATGTCACCCAGCGCGAGGGAGGACAAAAGCCCGTCGCGATTACGGTGCGACGCTGTGTCCCAGGACAACGAGGATACGGCAGCGCGTGGATTGCTGGCTCGGCCCTTCGGCGGGGTAGCTTGCATCAGCCGTATGGCTTAGTGACTCATAAAAAAAAAAAAGAGCTCTTCCATTTGCAACTTAATTAGTCCCTTCCCCTCGGTCTTGGCTCTCGCCACGGAGCTGAGAGGCACCGCGGGCTGAGGGGGCTGCGGCCATCGGCATGGGCTCGTCCTGGATGCCGAGGGCCGGGTGGCGGTGCAGGGGGGCTGGTGTGCCACAGGTGGGCATCGGGAGGAGCCTTTTCACTGGCGGTGTGCCGTGCGTCGCTGCCGTGCCTCATGGAGAGGGGCCGGGAGAAGTGAGGGGTCCTGCCTGCAAGGGCAGACTGGGGTCCTGCTTTACCTCTGCACCCAGAATACCCTCAGGGTGACCCCAGGGCTCCCTCGACTTCCTCAGAGAGGCTATGGCAGGATCATTGGTACAGTCAAGTTGTCATTAAAAAGTGAAACCACTGGAAGATGATGGCTTCAGACACCTGCAGCTCTCCTCTTTCACACCAGCTTATTCCTGTCTGCTCATCGCATCTCTCTATTGCTGCACGTCCCTGTCACCCTCCCCATGCCACCCTTGGCTTCTGCCCATGGCCCTCTGAAGCTGCAGAGGTGGTGGTGGAGCTGCAGGACCTTCCTGTGTGTGTCCACCCGTGTCCCCAGTGGGTTTCACTGCACACATAGTGTGGAAACCCAGGGACTTTCCTCCTCCCTGGCTGTGGTTTAGTGCCTGAGGGAGGGGGGTTTCCAGCAGCCTGCCCACCTTTAAATCTTTGTCCCAGACCCTAATGGCCGGGGCCCTGTCCTGGTAAATAATTCACCGTGCGAGTTCACAGGAAGAGTTTTACTTGACTAGTTTTGTTTCCATAGAAACTCGTGCAGTCTCGGTGTTCAGTGGAGCCTCGGGCAAATCAATATGTTGTTTTTTTTCCCTTTGCACATTAAGCGATGGCCCTTAAACCCTGATGGTAGGAGAGCAGCGGCCGGAGGTGCTGGTGGCTGCTGGTGGCAGCAACTCACTTGGCCCTGGTCCCTGCTGCCCGTCCCCGACAGGCTTCCTGGGGCCGCATCCTGCAGAGACGCTCTGCACCACCGGGATGGGGTAGGGTCAGCCCAGTCTAATCCCAGTCCATTCCCAGTATGTGCCTGCTATGCAAAGAGCTGGAGGGGAAGGGGCTGCCTCTGCTCAGTCTCCATCTCTATTTTTTTCCTCTCCCATCCTTTAATTTCTTTGACCCTCAACCTAAAGTGACAAATTAGCATCGGTGAATCAGCCGCGCTAATTAGCTGGGGAGCAGGACCAGCCCTGCCCGCAGCCTGGGTTCTCTTTTGCCCCCCCGTTAGGTGCTCGTTGACCAAATCTACCCCCACAATTGCTGGGTGGTGACTCCTCCTCGTGCCCTGACCTGGGTCCAGCCGCGGGCAGAGCCGCACACCTTTGTCTCTGCTGGAATTTTTCTTTTCCTTCCCTCCCTGCAGCTTCCCAGTGCTTTTGTGCCGAGCCGGTTGCACAAAGGGCGAAGGGATAAGCGGTTAAAGAGGGGTTCATGTGACATATGGCGCCAGGGCTTTGCGTGCTGGCTGCGGCCAGCGCCCGAGGAGACGTGAGCGGGCACTGCTCCTCCCCGCGCCTCCCTGCTGCGATTTACCGATGGGTAAACTGAGGCAGGGAGCCCTGCGATGGGCACAGGGCTTTCCCGCGGGACGGAGGCAGCACCAGCACCCGGGCTGTGCTGCTTTTGCCGGCACCTTCGCAGCAGGCAGCGCTCGCTCCTCGCGGCCGCTCTGAAGAAGCTCGGAGCTGATTTTGGAGCTGGTACGAGAGTGGTTTGGTGTTGGCGGTGGAAGCCGGAGGAGGAAAGGTCGCCGATGTTCAGCCACCTCGTGGAATAATCTTTTATTGGCCTCTCTGCTTTAGGCAACCTCTTGCAGCTCATTTATTTCCTGTTGCTACAGGACAGATTTGAACAGAGATGCAGTTAAAGCATATAAAGGGATGCTGGGTTACTTTAACCGCTCACACTTGCTTGACCTATTTTTTTTTTTTTAATCCCTTCCTGGAAACCTTATTTCATGTTTGAATTCCCTCAACTATTTTAGGAATGTCGTCCTACCAAGATCAAATTACCTTCAATGAAACCAGTGCAAGGCAGCTTCGCGAGGCAGGCGACTTTTTGATTAAGATCTGGTGCTACCTCATTAATACAGGCTTAGTTTGGGGCGAGGGGGCTGGAGCCCTGGCCTGGCAAATGTGTGTGAAAGCCGGGGGTTAGCTCAGTGCCAAAGGGCAGGGGGGTGGCTCTGCCCTCGCTTGGCAGAGAGGGCTGAGGGGGGCATCCCGGCGTGGCTGGCAGTGTCAGGACCCTGGCACTGGGCAGCCCAACTGCAACCCTGAGGATCCCACTGCACCCCAGCACTGGTGCTGGGGGAGAGGTGGGTGCTTTGGGTGCTGCTACAGGGGGGCGAGGGGACCCTGGCAGAGCCCTGCACAGCTTTCCTGTCTCATCTGAGTGCGGTCCCCCCAAGTTTTAGGTGGCTGTCGTTGGTTTATGAGCCAGCTGGGTGCTGTGGAGGGCTGACATCTGGTGACTCACAAAGGGCCCTCATAAATCTGCCCAGGAGGATGGCACAGCCCTGGCTGGGCAAGCAGAGGGTGTCTCGAGGCAGCAGCAGCCAACGCTTCTCTTAAACATAGCTATTGTGCAGGTCTGGCCACAGTAAAAGCTCCCCAGTAAAGCCATCAGGTAGCACTGATGGTGCTGGGTGTTGGGACCAGAGTCACTGTGGCTCACCCTGGTCCCCCCTGGTCCGCCCTCGTTTGCTCCCCTGGCTGTGAACGGAGCCAGGAGGGGAGTTTTGTTTTGCAGAGAGGTATGTGCTGCACAGCTTCTCACACAGGGCTCACTTCTGCTCTCCTCCCTGACTGCTTTGTACTTTGAAAAGGGCTTAAACCCAGCCATTTTAATACCTGGTAGGACAAGTATTAAAGGGGATCCTCAGGTGCTGATTTGTTTCCATGAAAAAGGATTTGCAGCTTTCCCAGGCTGCAGGCCACACGCGCATCCCCAGAGGCGGGCAGAAAGGTGAGGGAGGGGAATCTGGAGAGGCTGATAAGGCCCCATCCTGCACATCCTCAGAGTGTGCTCTGCCTTTCTGTTTGCTGGTGGAATTTTTGTTCCTGACTGTTGACTTCTTATCCCAATTTCCATCCTATTATAGTCACACATGCCCTTGCCGAGCAGTCGCGTTCCCAGGCTTCTCGTTCCCCTATTGAGCAGTCCCTCTGCAGGGTCCTGGCTGTGGGCAGAGCTCAGCAAATCTGCTCTGGCCAAAGCTGTTATTTCTGGTTCGATGTCCCTAATTTTGAGATTTCATCCAAGAGTCTTCCCTCCAGCAGCCGAGGCCCTGGCAGCCCTTGTCTCGAGATAATCCCGAGCAAGGAAACGCCTTCTGCGCTTCTGCTCCTCATCCCCCAGCCGAGCTGCTGCAGGCATGGGCTTGTGGCTGCGGAGCGATGGGTGCCCTGGGGGGATTGCTGGGCTGGGGGGAACAAGTGCTCGATGGTGTCACCCCCATCCTGGTCACAGGCAGGGGGGTCGCAGCTCTGCCGTGCTTGTAGGGACGATCTCCAAACGCAGCGCGGCAATAGCGGGAGAGAAAGGGCCGGGCTGGTTCAGCGGTGTCTGAGCAATCCCATCTGTTGTCTGAGCTGCAGCAGGCACCGGGGAAGGGAATATTTGCGTTTGCACTTGGTGCCAAGGCCCCTCCCTGAGCTGCGAGGGCCGCGAGCGATCACTCCCAGGGCTTTTACAGCTGTTGGCTCCTCCGTTCGGGCTGCATTCCTCGCAGAGCCGAGCAACTGTTGTTTCCAGCATGACGTTACCAGTTTGACCAACCCCGTGGATTATCCAGCTGCACGTTTGCGCCGTTCCCGAAGGGCTGATGACCGAGCTGCAGGCAGCCTCCTCTGCGCCTTGCAACCTGCTCGCTGCTGGCCGGAGCCAGCCCAAAGCTGTGGCCGTCCCTTGGTGTGAAAAGTCCTCTTCTGTGAGATATCGAGTGCTCCGCTCCCGGGGCTGGGTGAAATCCAGCTTTGCAGAGGCGGACTGGCGGCCGGCGCAGGAGGACGTGCTCCCCCGGGCTGCGTGTGCCTTATCTGCTCCCCGATGGGTGTAATTAAGGGTTTCTCAGCAGCTGTCGAGGTCTTGTTCTTGGCTCTGGCTCAGGCGAGGGCGGACCTGAATTGTGCAAGTTGTTAGCGGCTCAGGAGGAAGAAAGGTCTGGGTGCACCCATGGGTGCCACCAGCGCTCTGCCATGCTGGGGACACTGCTGTTGGCAGCCCGGACACAGTCCCCCAGCTTTCCTGGGATGTGTCCTGCAGCAGCAGTTGGGCTGTTTGGCCCTGGTTGGGATTTATGGGTGCTCCCCAGGACTCCTGATGCAGTCCCCAACACGCCTGATGCTCAGGCAGAAAGGCTGAGCTTTGCTGAGCTGCTCTGGTGGGAGAGGGCCCAAAGGTCAGCTTGGTCTTATTTTACGCTTTTAAGCAACAAGGTCATGGCAGGAGCTGGACCGAGGCTCAGTGCCTGGGCACAGCGTGCAGCGAAAAAGTGACCACAGACACGTGTATGACTGGGTCTCCTTGTGTCCCTGCCAGTGAAGAGAAGCTGGTGTAATGTCTTCAGGGAGAAAGGAAAGTCTCAGGGCTGCTTTGACAGCTCATTTGCTGCTCGTGGTGGATTTGTCTTGCAGCTCATGTTGCCCCCTGTGAGTGCAGGTCTGGGTTGGGGGATGGACCAAGGAGTGGAAGCATCCAAGAGCATCCGGCACACCTGAGAGCATCCTGTGCACCCAAGAGCATCCCGTTCCATCTGGGCTGGGCAGTGACAGCAAAACCTGTGTGGGCATTTTCTGCTCTAGCCCCTGTCGCAGAGCCCAGAGCCGCTTGGATCAGAGCTGCTGTTGGACGTGGCAACACAGGAGTCCATCCTGCAGGTTTGGTGGCACAGCAGCATGGTGAAGTTCTGGTGCTGGCTCTGTGCCTGGCTCCCAGTGTCGCGTTGGGACATCACCTGGCACTTTCTCCACAGCACGGGTCAGTGCCAGGACAGCCGTGGCTGCTGGGTGAGGACGGGGCTCAGCTAGGAGCTGCTGCCGTGTCCTCAGGGTGAGTCAGGACTGGGCACTGCCCATGCCCTGTGGCTGCTGACCCTACTGGGCTGGGAGGTCTGACCCCATGCTGATGGGGGGCACGGGGGCAGTGCCAGCCCCAGCAGTGTCCCTGCTGCCACCTCGCTGCTCCCCGTGACCCACGGGGCTGGGACATGCGCACCCAGAGCTTGCAAAGCCTGTAAGCTCCTCCCGCGATGGGCACAGCAGAAGGGCAAAGGATTACGGCTGCGCCTGGGTTTGGGTGAATGAATAACGGCTTTCAGGGGCCTTTCTGTGTCATAGCAGAGCAAGAACTATTTTGAGATGGGAAGAAAGTTGATCATGCCACAGCTAAATGACTCATAACAACTTAATTCTGCCAGTGGGGGTCACGAGGTGGAGAGAAGCCCAGCCTGTGCCCCAGCACGCCTGTCCTCACGCCTGGGCTGCCACTCGGACACTGGCCTTCTTCTTCTTCGCTTTCTGGGAAATTCGAAGGATTTTGCTTTTCCTGGTGTCTTCCCAGCCCCTCGCTGACATCACAGAAACAAGGGCCAGAAGTGTGCCGAGCCCCTTTCCCTCACCAGTGGCTGAGAGGGAGGGGTCCTGCTGGCCTCTGCTGCTCCCCTGAAGATGCTGATGGGTTCAAGCAGGATTTGGAGAGGATCCCGTGAACAGAACTACCGGTTTCTGGTTTAAATTAACTCGTGCCGATGTTGTGACGCGCTTTTCTCTGGATCTTAACTCGTGCCAGCGTAGTGGTTTGCACGTCTCTGAATTAACAGCAGGACGTAATGGGTTTTTAAATGGGTATTTGCAGTGTTTCATCGCTGACAGCTCAGCCTGCAGCGGTGTTTGCCTGTGAGGCATGCAAAGCTGCCCCGGTCTGTGCCTGGAGCACCTCAGTTTTACCAAACGCTCCCTTCACAGCCCCCTCCTGTGAGCCTGCAGACCCCAGGCATGTCTCTGGGGCTGGGAAGGTCCCAGCAGCACGATCCCTTGGGGTTGTTTGAAGCCAGATGTGCAGCGGAGCCTTTTTGGCATATAAATATCTTCTCCCCATCCTTACTTCAGTTCATCGTCTGGCCAGAAGCTTCCAGTTCCTCGGCGCGTTGCTGCGCTCAGTCAACTCTATCCCACAGGGTGGGCTGCCGTTTCCAGTTGTCCCTGACTCCGGTGTCACGTTGATTGACACCTCCAGATCAGCGACGTTTGCATCAGGAGGAGCCAGTCGCTCCCTGGCGGGGCAGGGGATGACGGGGGGATTGCAGCCCCTGGAGCCTGCTGGGCTGGGGGCTCTGGCTTCAGTAAATGGGATTTCCCAGCCTTTGTGGTTACAGGGAAGACCTTAAATAGACCCTCAAAGGTCAAACGCTGGGAGACAGACTCCCAAGCACAGGCACCTCTTCTTACTTTATAGAGCTTTGGATTTTTAAGTAGACATGGGGATTTCCAAGGGCATTTCCTGATTTTGGGGGCTGATTTTACTCTTTGAGGTTTACAAGCTAGCAGGGCATTGCTGAGCTAATGGTTCTCTCTGCAGTAGCTCTCCTCTTACCTGGACTATTTGTGTGTTTGCAGTGTATTCTGTGTAACCCTCTCTTCCCCTTGATGTCCAGGCTCTTTCCTCATCCCCTTGGAGTACCCAGATCTTCCAAGCAGTGCGTGTACCCTGCGGATGCGTTATAACTCCATTTAACATGTGACCAAGCCAGCCATGCAATATTGCAATTAAAGTATAATACCAGAGGTGTGAACAATGCCAGCTTTTCTCTACGAGTGACTCATGATAGCAGAGGAGGAGCTGAGAAGCAGTATTTTATTAATTGACTCCAGCAGATTCATTTGTCCTTGGTGAACAGAGCTGGGCAGGGCTGTCAGAATTGTTCCTGTTCCGCGCCTGGTTCCTGGCGAGCAGGGGCCGATCCTGGGGACAGAGAGGGACCGTGGGGATGGAGACAGTTCTCGGCTGAACAATCTGTGAAATGCTTTTTGTTAGGGAGCAGGGAGCGAGCTGGGGGCTCCTGGTGCTGTTTGGAATTGTCCTTTTGTGCCCGGCACCGAACCTGCTGCTTTTCCACAGGTCCTGTGCTGCGGGGTGAGTGAATGTCACAGGGAAGGTGGGATCCCTGTGGGACTGTCAGTGCATGCTTGGGGTCTCCAGACGCCTTTCCCACACAGAGAGGTCTGTCTGCAGCATGGACACCTCGTGTTCCTCATGAGCATCGGCTGGACGGCCCCTCAGCACCGTACTCAGCCCGGGGCTGCTGCCCTGAGCTGGGTGCAAAGTCTGGCCAGGGGACGGTGTGTGCATGGGTACATCTGAATGGAAATGCATCCAGAGTTACAGAGAAGCCAGGGAGGGAGAGCAGAGAGTGTCCGCAGAGCAGGAATCGGCCCCCCTGTCCTCTGGAGCTTGCTGGGTGCTGAGCCAGAGCAGGGGACAGCAACAGGGGTCAACCAGCACTGCCAGAATAAACCTGCTCCCAGAGTTCACACCAAGTTTTCTACATTTTGCAAGTGGGTTTGGCTCTCAGCAGCCTCGGGAAGCCCCTTGCTTAGGGCTGCAAGCTGGCAGCGGCCGAGGCCAGGCGAGCACTGGGGACGTGGCTGTGACACACGGCCCCGCTACGGGCAGGAGAGAGCCCGGCTGACCTTCAGAGGTGACTGCTCCGCTTAATGGCTTGGAATCTGATTATACCCTGTTTCACTAAGAAATGTGCTTGGCACGTTCTTCTGAATTAAATACCATTTTAGGGACAGTTATCTTGAACTCTCTGCCTGCCGCTTAGGAAAAAGCCTTTGAAAATGATATTATGGATCAAAAGTGTTCCTGGGGTAATTCTGTTTCAACAGCGGAGTTAATCCAGAACTGAATTTGGCCCCTCATTTCCAAATGAGAAGCAGTAGCTGTATAATCTGTTTATGGTTTTAAAGTGAATGTTAATCTTGGATTTGGTGGCTTTTCCCAAGGGTCGATTTGCTGTGCTGCAGAATATTTCTGCCCCCTGCTCTGAAACTCTCTGAGCTGACTCCATTTTTTTTATTTAAAGAGAGATTTTACCATGTTTATAAATATATGTCAGACCTGGAAATGTTAAATCTGGGGAGCCCTTGGCAGTGGAAGTGGTGCCACTTTTCTTACCTTGCGTTTTGTTTGTGCGGCCCCTGGCGCGGCACATCCGACCCCGGCGCTGCGGGGATGGGACGGTCCCGTGAGGATGTGGCCAGATGGGTCAAATGGAATCAAGTGTTCCCTGCAGAGCTGGGGAGCGTCGCAGCGTCTCGGGGTGCTCTGTGACTTTCTCCCCTCTCCCCTCAGCAGGTGGGAGGATGCTGCAGCGCGCCGGGGGCTGAGGCGCCGTGCCGCCGGCCGCGGGGAGCGGGACCCCCGCCGCTCGCCCATGCTGCCCGTCGGCTGCCGGGGCAGAGCCCCGTGAGGAGCGGCGGTGGGCACCCCCCTCGCCGCAGCCGGGACCGCGGCCGCCTTGCCCCCGTGCCAGCCGCCCCGCCATGACGAGTCTCTTCCGCCGGAGCAGCAGCAACGGCAGCTCACGCGGCGGCTCCTCTGCCCAGGAGCTCAACAACAGCCGCCCCGCCAGGCAGGTCCGACGCCTGGAGTTCAACCAGGCCATGGAGGACTTCAAGACCATGTTCCCCAACATGGATTACGACATCATTGAGTGCGTCTTGAGAGCTAACAACGGCGCCGTGGACGCCACCATTGACCAGCTCCTGCAAATGAACCTGGACAGCAGTGGCTGCGATGACAGCTCGGACTCGGAGGACAGCATCCCCCCCGAGGTAACCCTGGCATGTGGCTGTGAGTGGGGGTCCCCTGCCTAGACTCCTGGCCAGCACGGCTGACTCATCATGAGTGGGCAGCTCAGTCTCCTCCTGGCTCATTTCTGCCTGGGTATGTTGCTGCTCGGCCGCTGCGGTGGGCAGAGATGTGAGTGCCTGATGCGGCTGATTTGGAGTGTGCAGCCTGCCTGGTTTGTCTTGGACACTGCTCGAGGCTCAAGCTGAAGCTCCCTTCTCCCTCCCTTCCCAAAACCCAACAGAGACCCCTTTGCTGCTGTCAGAGGGTACCCGAGGGCTGTGTGCACCCAGGGACTTGCTCACCCACCCATCTAACACCAGCCCCTACAACTCACAGTTCTGAAATGAACTTCACGATTAATAATTCTCTTCGGGTGGGTTGCTCTCCTCACTGGCTCCCAAAATGTGGTGCCTCATCCCTAGAGAGCAGCACCTCCAAACTCCATCAAAAGACCCCTGGTGCAGGGGGACCAGTGCCAGGAGGTTGTCCCCATCCTCTCTGCAGCATTCAGCTTATCCCATCCCCACTTCACCACCACATGCAGGCAGGGAAGTGTTTCCCCATCTCACCCTCACCCTGTCCTCTTGTCCTCACCCCACCCTCTCTCCCTGCAGATCTTGGAGCGGACCCTGGAGCCAGACAGCTCGGATGAGGAGCCCCCTCCCGTCTACTCCCCTCCCGCCTACGAGAGCCAGGAGTTCTGCAGCCGGTACCCCCGCGCGCCGCCCACCCCACCGCCCAGGTGAGCCCCCAGCCCCGTGCCGTGGCTGCACCACGCCCGCTGCTCACAGTGGCTGACAAAGCACCGCGTGTGCCGGCACCCTCCTGTGCTGGGGGGGCCTTGCTGAGGGTTAGCTGGGCCCAGTAAGGGGCATCTGGCGTCAGTTCGATAGGGCTGGGTGAGATGAAGCCAAGGGACATGAGTGAAGCTCACAGCTGGCTAAAAAACCCCTCTGAGGCCCTAAAAAGTGAACAGCTGAGGGGCCTGGAAAGCGGCTCTGGCACACTGTGGAATGGCAAAAATCAGCTACCGGGGGCGGGGAGCGCTCCCCTCTGCTCGAAAACACCAGGTGCTGGGTGGCTGGGACGCCGCACGTCGTGGTGTGATGTGGCTTCTTGGTTCCCGGGACCACCGGTGGAGCCAGGCAGGGGGCTGCCGTGCTGGGTCCTGTGCCCCTCTGCTGCAGTGAACATCAGGGGATTTCTCCTCACTGACGGTGCCGTCTGCGCTTGCCCCCCAGGACTGACGTGCCGGGGCCCGGCAGCACCCCGGCGCCTGGACGCTACAGGAACTGGAACCCACCGCTCCTGGGCAACCTTCCCGAGGACTTCCTCCGCATCCTGCCACAGCAGAACACGGGCACGCAGGTGAGGATCCCTGCCCCTCCCAGCCCACGGAGCACCAAACCCAGTCCCCAGCCACCTGGAGCTTGCAGCGGCAGGACTATGAAAGCGCCTGGGTACCTGGTGCTGACCAAACTGAACGTCCTGAAGCACTTCTCGTTCTTCAAGGCCAGACTGAAGGGAGCAAGTTGTGAGAGGGGAATCTTCCACCAGGGCTTTGATGTTTTTGTTGTCGTTAGCCCAGCGGGTAGGGCCAGAATTGCCACTTGCAATAAGCAACTAATATTTTTAATTAATTGAACATTTTACCTGCCACCCTGGTGAGGAGCAGCAGGAGCAGCACAGGCTCCTGGGGAGAGCGGGACTGCCAGGGTGCTCAAGGGCTGGTACAGCAGAACTTGGGTGGAAAATCTACTGCAAGCCAGAGGATTTTCTCCTTGGAAATCACAGTCCCCATGTGCTTTGGTTTTGTAGCCTGGGGGGCTGCAGGCACTCTGCCTCCCTGTGCATCGACTTCTCCCTCCCTTCCTTCCTGGCTCCAAAGGCAGCCTGCCACGTTTTCATAAATGATTGCCCTGCAAGTTGAGCTTCGCGGGCTCTATTACCTTTCTGGGAATAGGAACGTGCCAATTCTTGTGGGCTCAGGGGGAGGAGAGGAGCAGCTGCCCTTTTCTTTCCCTGGTAATTGTGTGCTTTTGCTTTTTATGGCCCTTTGAGAACAGCTACAAATCAGATAAATGTTGTAGGCGAGGATAAGGTTGTGGCTGTAGAGCGCAGCTCTGCTGCTCCCCTGGTGTGGCCGCACCAAGAGCCGGGGGAGAGCACGAGGTGCCTCGTGCAGGGACGTTTGTCAGTTGGAAAATGCAGACTCTGCTTTTTAGATAAGGGGAAATAAGAGCAGCAACACCGGCTGAGGCCCTTCTCCCTCACCTCCATCCCAGCTCCTGTCTTGGCTCAACACCACCATTTAAAGTTAACAATCTTTGCAGGTCTGCACTCTGCAGAGGAGCCCTCCCAGAGGCACCAGATCCTCCCCATGCCACGCTGATCCCAGACCGAGAGGTCCTTGTTCTGCATGGGGTGTCCACCTCCTCCCGCCTCTGTCTTGTCCCGCTTTGTCCCCTTTGCAGCAGCACCGTCCCACACAATTGCCTAGATTGGAAAAAACCTTTAAGATCACCGAGTCCATCACTGTGCGCAGCCCCGCTGGGGGATGCGGCGCCCTGGGCTGTCGGGTGCTGGGTGTAGGAGGGAGGGAGGGACCCCACAGGGGAGCAGCAGTTGATGGCCATCAGGGCTGGGGGTGAAGCAGTGGAGTTGCAAAAGGCTGTCGCAGGCACTGAAACCCCTGACCAACCTGTGCCACATCTGCCTCCCGCGCAGGGCTCGCACAGCTGCCGGCAGCCTGTGCCCAGGGGGCTCGCCCCGCGGGGCCAGGGCTCCCTGGAGCAGGAGCGGCGGTGGAAGCAGTACCTGGAGGACGAGCGGATCGCGCTCTTCCTGCAGAACGAAGAGTTCATGAAGGAGCTCCAGAGGAACCGGGATTTCCTCCTTGCCCTGGAGAGAGGTGAGTTGCGCCTTCAGGAGCCTCTGCCTCCGCTTCTCGGGTGCGTGCCCCCGCTGGGATGCTGACCACCGGCAGCGTTGCCTTGCCCGTGGCATCCTGGCTTGTGCAGGATGTGGCCAGGCTGGTGGTGGGAGGTCTGACCTGCTGGCACCTGGCAGTGGGCTGCTCCCCGGGTTCCTGGTGCTCAGGAGCCACGAGGCTCTCCTCCCCCTGCCCACCTCTCTGCCCCATCTCTGGCAAAGCCCAGCAAAATCCATAGCAAGGAGCCTCAGAAATGCCCTCCCTGGCTGTGTGCACTCCACAAGTCCTGGCAGGATCTGAGCTGGAGAGCAGTTTTGCCATGGTTGCTCCTTCCCAGTCACTGTGCTCCTTTCCGGTGAGCTGGCAGCCCGCTGCTCGACCAGTGCTGCTGGGAGTGCTCGAGGGTGTCGGTGGTTTTGCTGCCACTGAGCAAAGAGCTGCTATTCCCCCCCCTTGCCCTGCTGCTGGCTCCAGGCCCCCCGCACGAGGAGCCATCTCCCTCAGAGGTCTTGCTGGTGGTTTGCAGCTCCCAGCAGCACCTTCACTGCAGGGCTTACACCCAGCTGCCACGGCTGGAAAGCCACCGGTGTGGTTGCCACACGCTTGCGGCAGGCGGGTGGTTGCTCTGCGGTGGTTGGGCTCTCACCAGAGTGCCTGTGGTCGCTGTGCTAAAGTGAAGCCTGAGCTCCCTCCCTTGCCATCAGGCGTGGGGGCTGCAAGGGGATCAGGGAGTGGAGCTGCATGCACACTGCCTCCGGGGTCTGACTGAGTGTGGTGCTGGCCTTTTTGTTTTTCAGATCGATTGAAATATGAGTCAAAAAAATCCAAGTCGGCCAGTGTTGCTGTCAGCAACGACTTTGCTTTCTCCTCGTTGTTATCAGGTAACTTTCAAGATGCACATGAGCATCACCTCTTGGCAGCTCTGGTATTCCCAGCCCTCTGCCCAGCTGCCTCTGGAGTGGCTGTGGGGGAAGGAAGCCGGTGGGTTGCACCCTGTACCCCCCCTGCCCCAGCACGGGAGAGGAGCCACAAGCTGGAGCTGGTGGGTGATGGGGCTGGGCACTGCTGCCCTCCCCATGTGGAGGTGCTCCTGCTTCCTGCCTCAGTCCAGCCCTGGGAGCTGGGATCCAGTTCCCAGGGAGGACAAAGCCCTCCCTTGTCTTGGCCGGGATGCAGGACTGTGCCTGGGAGGCATAATGACTGTTCCCGGGTAATCCCGATTAACCTCGGGAGCGGAGCAGCTGCCTGGAGTCAGAATTAGAGCCGGTGTCTGTCGATGGCCTCGTGTGAGGCCAGGCGGTTGTGGCAGAGCTCTGGCTGGGCACATGGCGCTGCAGAGGCACCCAGACCTCGGGAAGGGGCGTGGGGTGGGCACGAGGACGTGGCTGTTGGGGCCTCTGGTTCCCCTGACCGAGTCGCTGGGCTGGTTGAACTGCTTCTGGTCTGGTGGCCCTGCCATCCTGGGTACTGAGCATGGCATGGGCACAGTCTTGGAGTGCATGAAGAAGAGTGTGGGCAGTAGGTTGAGGGAGGTTCTCCTCCCACTGTATTCTGCCGTGGCAAGGCCATATCTTGAGTATCATGTCCAGTTCTGGGGTCCCCAGTTCAAGAGAGACAAGGAGCTACTGGAGAGAGTCCAGTGGAGGCTCTGGAGATGCTGAGGGGCTGGAGCATCTCTGTGGCCAGAAGAGCAGCCTGAGAGGGGAGATGAGCAATGCTGAGCAAGAGCTAAAGGGCCCCTGGGGAGCAAGAGGATGGGGCCAGACTTGTCACTGGTGCCCAGCGACAGGATGAGGGACACCAGGCACCAACTGGAACCCAGGAGGTTCCATCTGAACAGGAGAAGAAAATTCTTTGGTGTGAGGGTGTGGGAGCCTGTGCCAGGCTGCCCAGAGAGGCTGTGGAGTCTCCTTCTCTGGAG